>OU964968.1:7201151-7221151 GCA_918808275.2 Dolichovespula sylvestris
GCGATTTATCGACTCTCTCTCTCTCTCTCTCTCTCTTTCATACTGTAATAATGTTTGCGTATAAGCGTGTGTGTAATACGTAAATAAATTAATTTATCGTAAGAAGGTTGAGTGGATGATAAAAGGGCTGAAAAATGGAATATTCTTAGAATTCAACGACGAATTTCGATCGTAACATCGAGAAACAAAGGATAGACTAGAATAAGAGTAAGAAGAAGAAGAGTAAGAAGAAGAAGAAGAAGAAGAAGAAGAAGAAAGAATGAAAGAGAGAGAGAGAGAGAGGGAGAGGGAGGGAGAAAAAGAATCATATTATCCATCGTATATACGGGAATTCGAGACGGAATCGTTGCGTGTCGATGCAGTCATAAACAAGGGGCCATTAATTTAGCCACGAAGGATGCCCAATATCCTTCGAAAGCTTTTGCGGCGATGCACCGATAGGCAGCTAACGCGCGGATAAAATAAGTTTAAGGGCGTGAAATTGGAAGTAATTTTACAAGCCATAACGATCTACTAAATCTGTAAAATAATTAAGGGCGCAGATGTTCCTCCTCCCGTTTTACCACCCCCAACTACTTCACCTTCCCAACCCCCACGACCTAATCCCTTACTCCACCTCCTCCTCCTCCTCCTCCTCCTCCTCCTTCTTCTTCTTCTCCTCTTTCTCCTTCTCCTCCTTCTACTCCTGCTGCTACTACCACTACTACTACTTCTTCTTCTTCTTCTTCTTCTTCTTCTTCTTCTTAGTCTTCTTCTTTTCTACGAAGCCCTTTTTTTACCCTCGACTACGTTGGCCCCCTCGAATAAGCGTATCTTGAAATTTCGAAACCGTCTTCGCCGTCATTCCGAAAAAAAAAAAAAATCAAGAGGGAAGGGAAAACGAACGAAAGGATTGAAGAGTTTGTCCGAAATTAAAAGCGAAAAAAAAAAATTGTTAATTCGTTACGGTTATCTCAAATAACGGGGAAAGATTCGTGATCGTACGAAAGGTACAAGTTTTGGAAAGGGTACCTTTTAAGTGAGAGAAAAGGAGGATAGTATGAGAAAGAAAATTTACATGGACAGAAAATGCTCACGAGAGCGTTATTAAAATACCACGAACGTATTTTTGGCCTACTTTGGCTTCTTAAATACATTTATAACCGCGCATGTAAACAGCTTTTATTAAGGCCCTATAAGAGAAAAGTGGTTCCCGTCTTTAAAGAGCGGCGTTATTAATTTATCATATTTATTGTCCGATCGGTCATGGCTATTTTACGAGACTGTAATTTCGTATCCTTAAAACGTATGATTATTTCCGATTAACGAAAGAATGGCCCCGATCTTACGCAATCTCCGATCGCACAATGCCTTGGGTTATTGTCCATGATGAGACGGTGTGCATACGTTCCAGCATACGTGACACCATTAATAATACGTAGCACGTTTCGTTGATGTACATACATACGTAAGTACAATACGCGTGTTACTCTTTACCAAAACCGATTTTTATTAACAAAACTGCCCCCGAAATCGATTGCGTAACTTTATCCAAATTTTCTCTCTTAACGATACAAAATTTTATAACCTTTATCAATTATATTACTTAGTTGAAAAACAAAAAATATGTATATATATATATGTATATGTATGTATATATATATATATATATATATATATATATCATTTGAAATATATTTCGAATCGGACTTGCTCGGAGGAAAAAATTTCGATCGAATATCGACGAATTCGTCCGATCTTTTTTTTTTTTTGTTAACATATTTTCTTTTTTTTCTCTCGCAAAGAACAAGAACTCGCCGTCATCATTTTTTTTTTGTATTCTACTCCTTACAATACACAGGTAGAACTACTTTCTGATTGGACACGGTGCATAATGAGATTCGATCGGCAAATAGTAAGGACAAAAGTCGGTAATGGCTGCTTCGAAATCAAGTTCATATGTTATTTTAATGTTTCACGCAAGAGAAGTTCGGCATAAAGCAAATACCTTCGCTAAGCTGAGACGAGCAAAACCGCATTCTTTCAGCTTACCGCGGCAGCTGGTAAACACACGTCGATACGTAGATATGTATACATACATACGTAAGAGGCGCGTATCCCAGTTTCATATCGGGGCAAACCCGTTCTCACTGTGCTAAGATCATTTTTATTAAGTTTACATAATTTAGATTGGTTTATAATGACGTAATATAAATTCAGACCACCATGAGACTCGTGCACATATTTATTTCAGATAGTTCAATGAGGTATTAACAGTACCCGACTAGATATTTTTAAGTGTCTTTCCTTTCTAAGCATTTTTATGTTTTTTTTTCTTTCGATATATCGTTTCGCATTAAAGAAAAATATAAAAATAAAAAAAAATCAAATCAAACGGATATACTAATTGGTAACGAAAATATATATTTACACACACACACACACATATTTATATATAAAACATTAAACTGATTACTTTTGATAAAGACCATTTCGTTTAATATATATATATATATATATATATATATATATATATATATATATATCGAAAATAACGCAAAGAAAACCGCGAAAGTGGAATTCGATATATCGCGCCCAATGGGGAGCCTATTTGGTGGTGGGGTGGGGTGGGGGACGACGACGTTTAAATTTAAAATATCCTACCGGAAAGTGACCAGTTACCAACGCGCGACCACACGCAACGCTCGTAAAACCGAGTAACTCCAGGCATGGATCTGGGTAGGTAGAGGAGACCAGCTCGCAATCAGCCAGGCTTTCCACGTGCTTACGAGCGAAGTCAAAGGTACGAGAGGAGGGAGGATCAGGAACGAGGAGGGGGAGGGAACGACGAGGAGTAGTCCGGAATAAAAACGGACCCGCTAACGATCCGCGACCAACTCATCCCCGATGTCCAAGCCCGTAAACCCCTTACTTACATCCGTCCTACTTCTTCGGATTTAACTACAACATCACGGGACTCGAGTCTTTCATTTATGCGCCCACCGTTAACCTTGAAATACTCGCGATAACGTTCCGCCAAATATATATCGCAAGAATGTCGCGTAATCGCAAGTTCAGATTATTTTATTACCCTCCCCACCTCCGACCCCCTCACCCCTCCCACCTTTACGTGATCTTCCTTCGGTGTAACTATTACGGTCACTTAGCTCCCGCTTCCCCGTTAAATCGTTACATTCGGATTCTACGTATATTTCTACGTTAATAAAGAAGATCACTCGTATATTCCTCTTTATCTTTTTCTTTTATTTCTCTCTCTCTTTTATTTATTTATTTTTCTTTTTTTTTCAATCATTTAAGTCAATCTCTCAATAAGACGATACGACGACGAAAGTAAAGAAATTGATACGATTCGATTGACAATTCGACGACGAATATATACGTTAAGGAACGACCTCGGGGTTATAATCTCTCATCGGATTGTTAATTCGTTCGGGATTTTACATGTACAATGTTAGAATCTCGTTAATAGCGATAATACCGTGTAACAATTTCCTCGACGGGCCAATTACCTTTGCCTGTACGCGCTTTCATATACGTCGATCGACGTTGAACTTGATCAACAGGATTACGCGTGATGTCAGCGTTGAAAATATACTTTGGCACGTAAAGAGTGACTCATCGATGCTCACATTCGGCACGATCTAGCCCCGAAGGTGGTACGAAAGGTCGCTAAGACTCTTCTCTATCTCTATATCTATCTATCTCTATCTCTCTCTCTCTCTCTCGTTTTTATTTTCTTTTCTTTTTTCTTCTATTAAGTGCACACGTTATCTCACTCTTGATCGTTTCTTTCCAAGCAATTAGCTTCGCAGCATTAACATTTTCGAGACGATAAATCATTAAGTATCGCGAACGAATCCAACCGAAAGTGTCGTACAATCAATCATTTACGATCGAAGGCTCGTTAATTCGTTTTTCGTCGTCTTCTCATTTCCTCGCAAAAATAATTAACGAGGCCTCCGATAAGGTGTCTTAAGTAAATGAAATGTCGTTTTATGTAACGCGACGACGATGATGGTTATTACGATTTGCTAAAAGACACGTTCGCATGAATATATGTCGTTCCAAACAAAACGACGACATAATAAAAAAGAATTATTAACTACCGGTAAGATGTCCATATTATACTTCACGAATCATTACGAGAAAATACGGTAGTCGTACTTATGGTCTCTGAGCACGTAGTAGGTGCGTATACCGAAGGACAGTTTTCTACAGACACGGACTGATCTGAATTGAAATATATTATCGTCGATAAATACAAATAAAATTCATTTCGATCCATGGACTCGTAAAAATAATCCTCTCCAAAAAAAAAAAAAAAAAGAACAGAAACAGAAGAAAACAAAAAAGAAAGAAGATCGCCAACGTGAAACGATTCGATGTCGTAAATGTAATGAAATTTGCCATGAAATATATTCGTAATCTTTACCGATCGAATTTAATTGCCTCGTGAAAGAAGATTCGCGATTTTTTGGAATAACCGTGTCAAATTATCGTTAAGCTTTAAAACTTGGGTCTAAAATAGATGGTCAAATATTTGTTTTTCTTTTTCTTTTTTTAGAATAGATCGTAAAGAGAAAAGGATAGAAGCGGCCCTGTGATCGGAGTCGGCAATCGGTAGTCGGTACCGGCCGGAACCCATTCAGCTGCTGGATGTCGGTTTACGGTATACGGCCTGTCTCTCTCTCTCTCTCTCTCTCTCTCTCTCTTTCTCTTTCGCTTTTTCTCTTTCTCACTCTTTCTTTCTCGAAGAAGATTGCTTATTAGGATGGCGGGGAGCTATGAAATAGAAAGGCCAGTGACAATTTGATAGATTGAGCTTTTTGTCGCTTCTCTCGTCGTTAGAGCCGCCACCGGTGAAATTATTGGCTTTTTTGTCGGTGACCAGTCGAATAACTAATAACGAGTCGCTTGTCCGTCTCATTTGCGACCAATGGTAGCCATTGTCCCATCATCGAGGAAGGATTACGGTAGTTCCGTGTTCGTACGAGACGAACTTCATGAATTGACGTAGAGTTACGTGTGATGCTTTCGAAAGAAAAAAAAAAGAAAAAAGATGAAAGATAAAAGGAAAGATAAAAGAAAGAAATATAGAAAGAGAAAGGAAAAAAAAAAAAGATCGATTCGATTCGTTTCGTCCTCGAATTTGTGACACCTTAGAATCATATCTGTTATTACAGAGAAATAAATCGACTTTAGTTTCTATTTTTTTTTCTCCCTTTCTCTCACTCTCTCCCTCTCTCTCTCTCTCTCTCTCTCTCTCTCTCCTCTCTCTGTCTTTCTTTTTCTTTACATTAACCATTATATACCTGCGTAAATGAATTTTAACGATAATTGACGAGATTTATTGGTCAATGCAATTTAAAGATATTTCTTTCGCGAATACTCTACCCTGCGTTAGAAGAAAACGGGAAAATAAAAAAATAATAAAATAAAGAAAACCGCTACAAGTATACGAAGGTATTATTTATCGAAGCAGAAAATTGAGACCATTTGCTATCGTGAAAATTAAAGGAAAAAAATAGAGGTGGAAGGGGCACCGGAGAAAAGGAGAGAGGAAAAAAAAAAGTACAATTTATTTTCTTACATTGGCAACGTAAAATATATAGCGCGTATTTATCGTAGCAGAGAGTTTATCATTTTATACCGTTAAAATTTTTAACAAAACTAATCCTCCGCTCGCCGCCGAGTGTTTAATGAATATTTACGTAAAAAAAAAAATAAAAATAAAAAAAAGAAAGAAATAAAAAAAAAATAACGAAGAAAGAAAGAAGGAGAAAAATGAACAGCAAATCGTAAAAACGCATATAATTAATACAAAATGACGATTCTCGCGTGACGAATCACGTGGGAAATTTAAATACTAGTGTAAATATTCATCCAAGCGGAAAGTTTTCTATATCGCATTTAAACAAAAACCAAAAAAGAAAAAAAAAGGAAGAAAGAAAAAATCGTACGTAAAAAGAGAAATGCATCACTCTCTTTCTTCCTTTAGGTGGAAGCGTGCAGCGGTCGCTCGACTCGAGCGCGTGCACTCGCGTTCACGCTAATTTTAGAGAGAACGTCGTCGTGGCACGCTCGCGAACGAGATCAATTCAACTAGGTAGTCGTATGAGAATTAAGGTCGATCCGTATCTTTTAAGAACGTTCGAACAAATTAACTATTCGAAAGTGTGATATTACGTTTACGTCTGTATGAAAGAGAGAAAAAAAAGGGAAGAAAAGCAATTTTTATCTTTTTTTTTTTTTTTTAAATTAAAAAATAATAACGTTCGAACAAACCATGAAACGATTCGATGGTGTAAACCTATCGTTCGACGTCTGTACGAAGAGAAGAAAGTTCTTTTTTTTTTAATTTAATGTGAATTAAAAAAAGAAAAAAATAATTAAAAAAAAAAGAAAAATTGCAATAGAGTAAGTCGAAAAATGCGTGACGAGCTCGGCTAATTCTGAAATAAAAAAAAAAACAAAAAATAAAAGAGAAATAAAATAAGGAAAAGAAAAGAAAATAATAAAGAGAAATATGCGACAATATTTCTAATGGATTTTAATTTCTTGAATGTCGACGACGAGCCGGAAGAAACGAAGACGGGGAAAATAATTATTTTCGATCGATAAATCTGACGAAATTGTAATCGGAACTCTCTACGAACGAATGAACGTAAAAGGGAAACGAAGTGGTGATATTTATAAAGTACACTTCTTATATTAGCGAATTCGTATCTTATTTTATTTTCTCCGTCTCCTTCTTCTTCTTCTTCTTAAAAAATTTACTTTACAAAGAGGGGAAAAAAAGTAGATCATTCGTCATCATTAACGGTTGGTCACCCCGTTCGTCGTTGTGTGGCCTTTCTCCTCCTTGGCTCCTCCCTTTCGCTTCTAGCTACTTCCTCGTTGCTCGGTAAATCGTAAGCGGCTAAACGACGCGATTAATGATTTTATGGTTGAATTTCAGTGCTGTTCTCTGTCGTTATTAAACGTCCCAGTCGTTTGCCGTTTCCATCGGTAGCTTTGTCTTTTCTCTCTCTCTCTCTCTCTCTCCCTCTCCTTTCCCACCGTTCGTTACATACAAACATATGTATATACGTATATACGTACAAGTACGAACTAATACGTACGGTGATCGTCGAGATACGATAGAGGAAGAAGGAGGAGAAGGAGAAGAGACGGGGAGGGAGAGAAAAAAGGTAAAAAAAAAAAGAAGAGAAAAAAAAGCCGAGTGGCCGTGAAATTGGTCGCGGAGCAATCACTGAAACTGCCATTATTAACATCATCCATGATCATTAAGGTTGCGCTATAGTGTGCTTTGAATCTCAACGAGATTCGACGTTACTCAATCATCGTCTCTCCTTCAAAAAAAAAAGAAAAAAAAACGTAAAAAAAGAGAGAGGAGGAAGGAAAAAAGGAACAAACAAAAAAAAACGCTACGAAATCTTAATCTGCTCGATTCGAGAGAAGTTAATCTTTCACGTCTATATATAAATATATATATATATATATATACGTACAAATATGTACATAACGTACGTACGTATAAATAGAGAAGAAAAATATCAATATCGTAGCTTCTTGCGTGAAAAATTCCGTTACACAATAATTCAACCGATAAATATTGCTATCTCTTACGATCATAAGCGTAAAGTATCCATATGCGTATCCTGGATACGATGTTAGACGGTTACGTGGAAAAATAAAAATAGTCACTCGCAATCGTCGTTTCCCGTTTTCGCTCGTAAAAAAAGATAAAAGAGAAAAAGAAAAACAAAAAGAAAAAAAAACCAAACGAAGGGAAATAAAGGGAGTATAACGGCGTTCAATTACATTCGGGCACGCACGCATTATCGTCGAGTTCTTCTAAAACGCAGAGAGAAAGAGAGAGAGAGAGAGAAAACTAGAGTGAGAAAGAAAGAAAAGCGGTTCGGCGTCGATTCGTATTAAAAAAAAAAAAAAGAAAAAGAAAAAAGAAAAAATAATAAATAAATAAAAAACGAAATTGATCGAGATTGTAACATTCGAGAAATAATTTGTTTCTTTTTTTGTGTTTCGTTTTGTTTTTTCATTCGATGAAATTACATCAGAAGAATTGTCAATCGATCGATCTAGTCAGGAATAGAATGCGATTAGACAAAGGACAATCCATTCTCCTGTCTTAAGAGACTTTCCGTTCAATGCTATACGTCTGTTAGATTGTAACAATAAGATTTATCGCAAGATCATAAATATTCTTACGTAACAATTATCACGATAAAATAATAATTGCTGAAATAATAATAATAATAAGAAGAAGAAGAAGAAAAAGAAGAAGAAGACGGCGATGTCGCCGACGACGAAAGAATCGATGAAACTTATTGAATTTTTATCCAATTACCGTTCTAATCTTGCTTACACATATACGTACACAAGGTGCATATACATTAATCATTAAAGATATAATTACGGCGCTGCTTGATAAAAGAAATTAAAATAATTCAAAATATACTCACATAGAAAGGGAAGGTAGAAAAGTTATAGTTAAAATTTGATCGTTTGCCTTACGGTCCTCGTGCGACGTTGACTCTTCCACGGCTTATCTAAGACTAACGAGCCAAAACAATAAGCGAGGAACGAAATACGAAAAGAGAAAAATAAACGTAAACATTGAGGTCACCATTAATAGAAATCTATGATCGACATTTCTCTGTATTTCTGTGTTTATGTTCCTCTCTCTCTCTCTCTCTCTCTTTCTCCCTTTCTCTCTCTCTGTTTTTCAATATAGTTAAGCGAGCGTACGTTAAGTACGTACGACGCATATCGACATATCCGTAATAATGATTATCTATACATTATTTGTTGTTATCGCTCTGTCTCGTTCTTAAATCTAATATTTGTTTCCTGTAGTTTTAACGAAGGAGTCATGGGCAAAGGAGTCTCGCTTGTTAAAAACGGTACACGTGCGCTCGTACAGTCCTATAGTTTTGAAATAAAAACAAGGACGGTAGGTGTACGTACGTACGTACATATGTATGTAAGTACATACTCTCGTTCGATTCACGTCGACGCAATTGAGCCTCCGCAATTCCTACTTTCCCCTCACTTTTTCCAAGAAACGAGGTAATACGATTGTGACAAAACTGTAAATTGGATATCGACCGGGCCAGAAAGGAGAGTCACCCGGTTTCGGGTTGAGCCTAGCAAAAGGTAATCGGGTTCCGCTACCTTGACACAAGTGCCGGCTCGTACGTTTCTGTACCATGTCGTTTACCCGTTAGACGTAGAAAGAAAATGAATGATAGTTAGCATGGTATAATATTTTCTAATAATAAGTCGATCGAGTTTATTCGCGACGATAACATATGTATCAATCTTTGTACAATTATCATCGGTATAAATTCGTCGAGGAACGTAGTTTGGAACGTCTTGGAAAAAAATATATGTATTAGATGTATATTTTGTTCTTCTTCCATTTTTTTTTTTTTATTTCAATTAACAAAGATCGAACGAACTTTGAAATATTATAGATATTTAATGAATGACTCACCGTACAGATAGTCGGCGTGTGTCCATGAATCTTATTGTTACTGTAAGGATTCTCCGATCCCTTTTGAGGAACATCCTGATGAGATCTCGATGACAAAACGTTCGAGGCCGTGACGTTGCTAGAATTTGCAACGTGACTTGTTGCAGGTAGGGTCGAGGCGAGAGGTAAATCAGGCCGGAAGAACCACGCTGGCCACTGCAAACAGACGCGATAATTAACGGTCTCTGTTACGTCTCATAAAAGATTTGTTTATCGTCTCGGATTTAATCCGTCCACTTGTAATCTTTCGTTTTTAACGTTTTAAAGAAATGAAAGAAAAACTGTCCCGTAGGGACAGATCTCAAATTTATTGCGTTCGAAAGGATAGAAATAATATAATAAATATTTCAACGGGAAGATAAAGAGTGAGAGAAAAAAAGAGGGGGAGAGAGAGAGAGAGAGAGAGAGAGAGAGAGAGAAAGGGAGAAGATAAAAAAAGTAGCGAAGGAAAAGTGTCGTCGTGTTGAAACTATGAGCTTCAACTTTTTATCATCAAAGAGGAAGAAAGAAAGAACGAACGATAGAGAGAGAGAGAGAGAGAGAGAGAGAGAGAGAGAGGAAGACAGAGAAAAAAATATAGTTTGCTCGTCAATCTTGCAGCTCGTTTACAAGCACGAGTCCCGACGAAGTCATCTGCGTGGCATCGGCAGAACATCGCGGATGAAAGGTTCTTTAACCGGTAAGAAGAAAGACGAGAGGCGTTAGTATTCTCGCCCGAATGCGAGCCTTTCTAACAAAGATAGACGACACGAGCCGTCGACGACCCTGCGTCGTAGCCAAGACGTTGCTCGTTTCGAGGTCGTCGCGCGTGTGGTCCATTGTGTGAGTGTCTCTCTGGCGTGAAAAATAAGAGAGAAAAGAACTCTCGTAATCTTTGCCTTTTCTCATGAGCGATAGGCGCCTCGAATGATTTTTTATCTTTTTTTCTTTTTTTTTTTTTTTTTTTTTTTTTATTCCCTTCCTTCTTTTTTCTTCCTTTTTTTTCTCCTTTTTTTTTTTTTGATATTACGTTAACCCAATGTGTAGGAAGATAAATTAAATTCCTTTTTTTTTTTTTTTTATTCTTTTTTTATTATTTTATTTATTTATTTTTTTTTTTTTTTTCATCGAATTGACAAAACGATCTGAAGTATTGATTGAAAAAGAAAGAATGGAAATAAGAAATGATTAATAACATTTTAATGGAAAGGATGTAATATATAGAGTTCGAAATTGTTCGAAATAAAACGATGATCTTTGATTTGAAGAGATGGCACATAATATTTTTCTCGAAATGGGAACTTCCATTTCTAATAATTAATTATTTGATAGTTGCCTAACACGTTGCTGCGAGGCAACAGGAAGAAGGTATACAAAATGTAGGAGGGAGAACGTGCAATCGTTGCCTATCCGTTGACACGTACCAATGCATCTACAACGTGGCTCGCCGCCAGGAGAAAAGGAAATATTTGTCAGCGAGTTGTTGACACGTGCGAATTATATTCTTTACCACGTGAGGTTATACCTACACTGATAATAGGCATTTACGAACTGAGGAAACGAAAGGTGTTTCATTTCATGAAATACATATATACATGGTGCTGCACGCCATGATTTTCATTCTTCCGATCTAGCATATTTACACGGACGAGAGAAATATATATATATATATATATATATATATATATATATATATATACATATATTATATATACTCATAAATATATACATGCATAAGTAATAACATCATAGTTTGTAGTCAACGACGAGTTTACACATTTTCCACATACTCTCGTGGTTTCTTACGTCATCGTTCAGCAAAACCTCCATAGCCCGGTTCATCCTAGAGATTTTAGTTATTTTCAACCTCGACGTTCGAACATCAGGGCACGATTGAACACGACGCAATGGAAAGTGAGTCCAATCGGGGGCTTTAGGAAGAAGGAAGGAGAGGGGAACAGAGGGGTATAGTTTCGGGGTGGTCTGGCGAATGTCTCTTGTCGTTACCTCGGCCGCAGTTAACGCCAAAACCGAAATAATAAACTCCTAAAATTCGTGAGTTAACGTGCTCTACTTCGACGCTCGTGATTCTAATCGGAGCCATCGAATTATTTTCTATTTATCGAACTGACATTCCGCCAAACTGTAGGAAACAGTTTAACATATTCTATCTCTTTCTCTTTCTCCCTTTCCTCCCCCTCCTCTCTCCCCTGTTTTCCATGTTTAACAGGAAACATTTGTCCGACCTTGATAAGACATAAATTTTAAGTAAAACACGTTCTTCTAATTATAGCAAATATTTTTCTACATTTTTATTCTCCTTTCCCTTTCTTCTTCTTCTTCTTCTTCTTGTTCGGTTGGTTTTTCTTTCTTCCTTTTTTTAATCCTCTTCGTTCAGTTTACAGCAATACAAAATTTTTCGAACGATAAAAGGTTCTACGTGTCGGCGCAAAATATGAATACATACTAATCCGATAGACGAGATCGATGTTGTTTTTTGCAATAATCTATTTGCCACAAGGGTTATAAGAACGTCGAAGAAAAACAATTTAGCGCAACGTTCGACGCTTTCTAACTGTTTGATTTGCCTCGACGAGCGTGCCTATGAAAAACTTGTCCTTCCATTTGAGATATACATAAATGCGAAACGGAAATCCTACTTTGCTCTTTTTATCTGTAATAAATATTATTAAAATATGGGACTGTGGATTTTTAAACGAATGCGCACGATAAATGCGCACAAAGTTATAGGGAATAATTTATGGAGATATTCGAGAAGAGATAACGCTCGCGACGTATTGAAGAGAACAAACAAAAAAGAAGATAGAAAAAGAGATTTAATAATTAAAAAAAAAAAAAAAAGAAAAAAAACGATATAGAAAATGATGCTGGAGCAAACAAAGTGAGGGCGGTCTGGGGCAGGCCAGTGCGGGACGGGGAAGGGGCGGGTTGAATAAAAAAGAAAGACAGAAACGATCACGTCCTTCTGGAACGTAATAAAGCGGTCGATATGGAACGATTTTCTCTTTAATATCGTTCAAGAAAATGAAGTCACGAAAAGATACGTGTAATCATGGAAGGTCGAGAAACGATCGTAATTTTCTAGCTGTTCATCTCGTTCCGAGCTTAGAATTACGCGTGTTTTTCGATCGTAACGCTTTTTTTTCTTGTGTATTTTTGTTCTTTTTTTCTCTTTTCTTTTTCAACGTTGTCGAAAGAAATGGACATTATCCCGGGCCAACGACAGCTGGCCGATGGGCGTTCGTTCTTTCGTTCTTTCGTGCCCCTAACGTTGCTCGCAATGTCAAAGCGCCAGGATGCTCTAACGAGATAAACGCAAGTCAAACTACTTCATTAACGAGGCGACCTCGAAGAAAACGTTACGGAGTTTATATCGTCTTTCATCGAGAACTCGAGAGAATCATACCAAGTTCTCGGACGTTCTTCTAGCGTAATAAATATTTTTATGCGTATAATAAATGTGTTAAAATGTTTTAATACCTCGTCATATGTATTATATATATATATATATGATATGTAGGAATGTTTTTATATGATGGGCATATTAAAATCGTGAAAAATATTCGTAAAGTAAACATTTTTGATAAATCGATCACTGACGTACGATAGACGAGACAAAAAATGTCTACCTACTAACTTTCATTTCGTTTCCTATGAAAAAAAAAAAAAAAAAAATCTACATAGATACCTACAACATCATTGAATTTCATCTTACATCACGAATCATCGTCATCACCGTCATCATCATCATCATCATCATCATCATCATCGTCGTCGTCGTCGTCGTCATCATCGTCGTCGTCGTCGTCTTCGTCGTCGTCATTAAGATGACCACAACGTGAAGAGGCACGCCGAACGATATCTCGAAAATATCTTTCTCGACGATAAGTGAAAATTACGTTCGCCCATTGCGAGCTATCGAGTGCGAGGGGAAAGAAATAAATGCGGAACCTTCGGGCAATGCGTTTCGGATATACTGCGGAACGAAAGTGTGCGGAGGAGGGGGATAATTACGCGTTTTACCGAACATTACACTTACGTCGAGGCAATTTCGCGACAGGTATCAATTTCGTAGCGACACGCTACCGCCGAGTGCAAAATGTGTGTGTGCGTGCGTGTGCGTGTGCGTGCGTTTGTATGTATGTATGTATGTATGTATGTATGTATGTATGTATGTATGTATGTATGTATGTATGTATGTATGTATGTATGTATGTATGTATGTATGTATGTATGTATGTATGTATGTATGTATGTATGTATGTATGTATGTATGTATGTATGTATGTATGTATGTATGTATGTATGTATGTATGTATGTATGTATGTATGTATGTATGTATGTATGTATGTATGTATGTATGTATGTATGTATGTATGTATGTATGTATGTATGTATGTATGTATGTATGTATGTATGTATGTATGTATGTATGTATGTATGTATGTATGTATAGTATATTTTCAAAGGGACGAAGAGTAAGAAAAAGAGAGACGAAGAAAGATAAAGATAAAGAGAAAGACAAAAAGAGAGAAAGAGAAGAAGGATGATGACCAACGCCGTTTAAAAGCACGCCGAGGTTCAGCCTCGTGTACGACCTATGCAAATCGACGACGTACGATTTGCTATAGCTTTGAGGTACCTATCTATAGCTATACTTACCTACATACATATATATATATATGTATATACGATCAAGCTTTACTTACAACACTCATAAATACGAATAATCCATGCTATGTTGTAGTTAATTTTCAAATAATGCCGTAGGCTCGTCTGGTTATTAATTTCTACTTTTTACTTTTTCATTTGTTTATTTTTTTATTTTTTTTTTTTCTTTACCGCTAATAAATCAATCGCAACGTGTTCCTTTGTTCTTTCTTTTTTTTATCCGTTAATCCATATAATTATTCTTCCCGAGAAGAGGTTCGTATTTAATAAATTTTTTTACACACATACATATATATATATATATATATATATATATATATAAATATATATAAATTACAAATCCATATTTCGAAGTTCAGGGATGCGTCGAAAATAATTTCTTTTGATCTTATCCGTCGTAGATAAAAGTATTACGACAATGTGATTGTCGCATGCAAGCGACCATTACGTGTGTACGCGCGAACTCGTGTTTCGTGTTCACGTAATTACGCGCGACAAAACGCTCGAATTTGTAGTTTAAACGCGACGACAAAACGTCCAACGTCATGCTATCAACTCGCGTCACGGCGTAGAACTAACGCGCCGCGCGCGACAGACGCCGCTCGGCTCGAACGTCGTCTTCCATTAACTTTTGGAAAGCCTGGCGACGAATTCCTACGAGTCACGCCGTCTCATGCCGCATTCACTTCCTTGATCTTTCTGCTTCTCTCTTTTTTGTCTTTTTACTTTCATTTTTCTTTTCTTTTCTTCTCTCTCTTTCTCTCTCTCTTTTCTCTCCTACCCAAGATATACGTTCCTTCGTGTAGCTCGAGAGTCCGCCAAAACGAACGAGATAAAACGATTAAAATAAAGAAAAGAAAATAACAATTCCCAATTGTGTTGATATCGTAATACGTAATATTATTCAAATATAAATCGACAATAATTTCAACGCGGGGGCAAGAAATAACGACAGAACTGATAATGAACCGTGTTAGCGTAAATTTCGTACGTTCGCTTAACTCCGTGCGTCTCGCGTCGTTACTCGTGAAAAAAAAAAAATTGTAAATAACTAAAAACGGTAGGAAGGCTTAAGAAGGAAACGTTCATCTTCAAAGAGATAAATGTCGTCTTGATAGCTGTGAGATAAATCGATACAAAAAAAAAAAAAACAAAATATAATAAAGAATAAGAAAAAAGAAAATAATGAAGAAAAATAAAAATGAAGAGAAACGATTTCCGTCCGGTAACATAACTCGAAATAAGCGAACTCGAAATGGGTTGGAACTCGGTATCGACGTTCATGATTCTCGAGGTATTTAAGGTCGATGTCGTGGCTCTCTGGAAGGAGAGCACCGAGCTACATGATTAGAAGACCGCTCGAATAACGGCGGCCATCGCTCATTGCCGTGACGTCTTAAAGGCTGCTTCTAAAAACCCATCCTTAAGTAGAAAGTAATCGGTCGACCTTACCGAGCACTTATATCGCCGATGACGTCACGCTTAATTACCGAACCGCGCGACCGTTTTTTTTTTTTTAATCGTTTGCCTTATTCCTTTCGAGAGGAAATATCAAAATACGGTTTGAATATTCGCAAAATGTTAAAATAAGCAAACAGACTAAAAAATGAGAAAGAGAGAGGGAGAGAGAGAGAGAGAGAGAGAGAGACGAAATGTATATAGATATATTGAAATTGGCTTCAAAAGAAATGCGCTTTTAATTCCAATCTCTTTATTATTTCTTCTTTCTTTCTTTTTCTATTTTAATTTTTCGTCAACCCGTTCAAGGACATTCGCATTTGCAAATCGTGATGGCGTCGTGCGGTTTTCATCGAATCCACCCAAAAGTCGAATCATATAAACTACACGACGATCGGATGAAAGCTCGGAGAATATTCGGGCGAGTGAAAAATCAGGAAATGGTCGTTGGTTGGCATTTACATAAATACGGGCGAACGTTGAACGAGTTTCGAAATTAGCGCAAAATTCGAGTTTGTTTCATCCACCGGCGGTATCTCGTGAAAGGAAACATTTCGCTAATTTCCCGTTGGTACCCCTCCCCCTCCTATCCCCCTCACCCTAACCCCCCACCCTCCTTACCAACGACGAGTTTATATCTCGTTCGGCTGTAAAATTTTGTCGGTACTGTATATTTGAATCTCACGTTTCAATTACAAAAAGGGATTCCTTTGCGTGCTTTTACATAAGCATGTGTGTGTGTGAGCGTGTGTGTGTACGCTCGCGTGAGTATGTGTGTACATATATGTATATTTATATATATATATATATATATATATATATAAAAGTAAAAAAAAAAAAGAAATGAAAAAAAAAATAATGGTCTCAAATAGGAATCATCAAATTGAAAATACTTGGTTACTCGTAAAATATAATTCTTCTCTTTTTTTTTTTTTTTATTTCTTTTTATCATCTTCTCGTACGATTTAAATGATCGTTTAAAGAAAAAACGAATACGAATTTCTCCCTCGCTCTCTCTCTCTCTCTCTCTCTCTCTCTCTCTCTTTCTCTTTTCCAAAGTCTCGATATTTTGCTTTATTTATAACCATTGATTTCCCGTGTCGCGCCTATAATGATTTATTATGTTGAATAAAAGAAGGGTTGAAGAATACACTTCAGGATACGGACCCCTGTCAACGACCTATCGACTCGTTCGCTCGTAACGCTCGAAGGAAAAAGTCCTGCGTGTGCGTGGACGTTCGCTTAAATAAGAAATGCGTTAATGCCGTGAAAGGAAGTGCGGATAGGACGCGTCGAAAGGTATAAGGGAGGAAGAACGGGTAAGAAGACACACGGAGAGAATGTGTGTGTGTGTGTGTGTGAGAAAGAGAGAGAGAGAGAGAGAGAGAGAGAAAAGTGAAGAAAAAGAAAAAGAAACGGTGAATGAAGAAGGGAAGGGGCGGTCCGGTCATTGCCGATCCTTCCTCGAGGCGAACGCGTGCATCAACGTCGTTATTCACCATTTTATTCATTATCCTTTTCGCAGACGTATTGGACGGCCATTTTCATGACACACGTGTACTTACTTACGTACGTTTACTGTAGATATGTATATATACATGCATATATATATATATATTTCTTTTTTTTCTTTCTCCCCCTCGTTTTTCCCCTTTTTTTCTTCTTTCCTTGTTTAATAATATCGCAAATTACGAAGATTGACGTGCGATAAGGAAAATCGTTCGTATTTTCATAAACGACAAACGTTCACGTTTGTTACGCGTATTTCAAGGAAAAAAAAAGAAGATAGAGAGAGACGATAATAATATACGTTTGTTTTGTATATTCGTAAAATGTATATTTTAAAATGTGAAAATGATTTTCGATATATAAATAACATCGTCGGCATCGGTAATGTCGAATGAACGTTTTACGTCTTACTTTCTGTCATACCTTTTTGAAATTCGAATTTTACGTTACATCCAATTATGAATTATGAAAAGGGGGAAAAAAATATATATATATATATATATATATATATATATATATTCTCCCCGTTCCGTCTATTTTTTTTTCTTTTTCTTTTTCCTTCCCGCATGGAAACAAAAAAGGTAAAATTCTCGACGGACAGTACGAGGAGATTCGGACGTCGATGAAATTTTTGTAAAATATTCACGTACGTACATACATACATACATACATACATACATAGCCATCCTACCTACGTGGTTACGTACGTATGTACGTTTCTATATCCGTGAGTGCCGTTGTGATACTTTGGGTTCGATTAATTGCACGCACGAATTATGCTACGGACAATGCTATCAGGGATCTCGCGAATCTCCGGAGGGTCCGACACGACCACACACAACACACATTAATTCTCCTATTACGGGCATTGTGATACACGCGGCAGGTATGGTTAGAGCGAGTGAGTGAACGAGAGGGAGAAAGAGAGAAAGAGAGAAAGAGAGAAAGAGAGAGAGAGAGAGAGAGAGAGAGAGAGAAGAGGGTTGAACATATTGGGATCGTACGCCCACCGCGATGCTCGCGTTATCGGGTATCGGACGTCGCGACGTCATTGTAACCCCGCCGCTCTTCACTAACGAGCTGTCGTCACGGTTATCTCGATGCGTCCTCCCAACGTTTATACATTCCCCGTAAATCCTATTTTCCATGGTCACCGTGAGAACGCCTATCAAGGACACACGACATGATTTATCCGATTATATTCAACGATTAAAATAAATATATTATATTATATTATATTATATTATATTATATTATATTATATTTATATAAAGCATAGGTATCAAGGTTTAATTTAATAAAATTTCATATATCTGACGGAGATGGTAAAAAAAAATTATTAATGATTCGATAATCATTAACGTATTTGTAATATTTTATCAGGCATCCTTCTTATCGATAACAAAGAGCTAGTAATATTCAAGACGAGAGAACGATAACTTCGCAATAGCATTGGAGAAAAATACATTGGAACGGAACGGAAAAGAACGGAACTTAAGGTTAAATCGTTTAAGAGAGCATAATTTAGACCTCCCCCTCTTGCCTCTTCGAAACGATCGATTTTCGCGTTCGGAACCGCGAAAGCGTGTACTATCTTAGGACGGAGCAACCTGTTGAGACATTATAAAGAGCGAGGAAGGATGCAAGAAGCATCGACGAGAGAGAAAGAGAAAGAGAGAGAGAGAGAGAAAGAGAGAGGATGAACGAACAAGCGGACGAGGGAATCCAATTAAAGCACCGAACGCGTCCTAATTAACTCCTCAATTACGCGGTTCCCCTCTGATTTCGGACAAACAAAGAAGAGTTTGGTTCCCAGGAGCATAGCCGGGGTCACTCGTCCTGTTAAGAGAGACAAAGATAGATGGATGGAATATCGTTTCGTCCCTTTTGCAAATCTCCACCGCCTTGCACGCGTCTCTTTTACCTTCGTACAACCCTCCGCCCTTCTCCTCTTCCTCCATCTCCTTCTCCTCCTCCTCCTCGTCCTCGTCCTCGTCCTCGTCCCCCTACCCCTTTCAAGCTTTGGGTACACATTATAATTGCGCATATTAAAATGGCGTTGCTGGTCCGCCATCCAGTAAGCAGCCAAGCGAGCCAGCCATCTTTAATCAATAATGGAACATCAGGGACCATGACAACAGATACCCTTTCCCGGGCTTGTCGTCTCCCTTGGACCCTTTCCTTCCCACCTTTCCCTTTTCGGTTAAGGGTTCCTATCCTTCCTGCTACTACTACTACTACTACTAGCTGCTGCTGCTGCTGCTGCTGCTGCTATTATATCCACTTCTCCTACTCCTCCTCTTCTTCCTCGGTTTTGGACACCCCCGTGTCATGTTACACAGCGAACCCGAACAATCTACCTCGTAACTATACCAACTTGAGAAAATGATCGGCGTCGTAGGAGCTTTCATCGAGCTTAGTACATAATATGGGAACGAACGGTATAAGGTCCTAGTACCATGGACCCATCTTGTGTCCTACCTTCTTTCTTATTATATCAAGTGCGTGTCGTTTTAAATCTGTATTTGTGCTCTAGTTCGGCGAATGGTACGGAAAAAACGTTTGCGGATATACGTCTTGCAAGCGCGTCGATCGAAATCATTGTATCATAGACGAAGTACGATGCCGAGATGTTTTATTTTATTGTTAGGTGGATCATTGGGAATATGTTCGACGGATGATTTTAAGACAGTTTCGAAAGTGTTTCGAATCGAACGTTCTCTTTCTTTTTCATTGTTTTTTTATTATTTTTTTTTCTTTATATATATATATATATATATTTTTTTTTTCTTTTTCTTTGTA
>OU964968.1:7226151-7248651 GCA_918808275.2 Dolichovespula sylvestris
GTCGACTCCTCGAACGGTATCCGCAACCTCGTCGTAAGTTATTTAATACGTAAATAATAAGTATCCAAATATTATATAAATGTGGTGATCGAATAAGGGACATCGTTACGTATGTACGTTTAGGCCAAGGAAGACGCTTAAAAGGTAATTCGTGAAAGGAAACATGAGAAAAGTCTTGTAACCGTTTATTACCGGCGCCGAACGTAAGAGGAATGTTTTAAAGCGACGTTGTGCCTTCGGGGGACACGATTATGAGTTACAATGTAATGGCGATTTATAGCACAGTAATGTCAAAGGAACCTTCTCCTCTCTCAGCTACGCAATACCGCCGTGGCAACGTTTCATTTCACGCGGTAATAAGTCTTTTCCCTTAGATCCTTAGGAACGATTTTTCTATCATTCTCGAAAAATAAAAAAAAAAAAAAAAATAAAAAACAAATCACTTTGGAATTATTATTTTAATCATCGGAATTCTCATTCTCATATATTTTTCATATAACCTCGAGCTAAGATATTTTACCTTTACGAAATGTTATTTCTTTTTTTATTTTTCTTCGAATTAATGGACAATCGCAAGGTATCCTCCTTGAAATTTGTCGTTTGTCTCGACAAAATTAATCCACTCAATTCATTAACCGTGGACTCGAAGCGTATTGAGTCGTAATTATGATTCCTCGTAAAAGAAAAAGAAAAAAGAAAAAGAAAAAGAATTTCGAAAAAGTGTAGATCGGATAGATAACGTTTTCGTTAAGGAATCACGTCGAGGATATAGAGGGTATCCCCCAAAAGAAAAGACCGTTGAAAGGACTCGTCAAGAGAGAGAGAGAGAGAGAGAGAGAGAGAGAGAGAGAGAGAGAGAAAGAAAGGACGTGTAGAGAGGGAATCGTCACGCCACGTCAGAAGGAGGGCATAACGAAGAATAAATAATTAGCGTGCGGCTTCGGGACTGCGGTTTAGTCGCGCACGCGATTAAAGGACGTCCTGTCCTTTAATAACATCCTGAGGGCTGTGGCCTTCTAATTCTCTTTTCTCTCTCTCTCTCTCTCTCTCTCTCTTCTTTTTCTTCTTTTTATTTTCGGGGCTTTTTTTCCATTCGCCACATCGAATTATCTGCGTGGCACAGTAGAAAGAATGAAATTGTTTCGACGTGTTAAATGACTTCTCGAAAAGTTGCACGATCGACGTTATCAACGTGACTTATTTTTTTTTCTTTCTTTTTTTTTTTTACGCTTGAACGACATACGTACGCACTTCGAGTGAGTTGTCGGCGATGGAAGAGAATTCAGTAAACTGCGAGATCTTTTTTATTTTTGTTGTTTTTTTTTTTTTTTTTTTTTTAATACTTAGGTGCGTGTATAACGAGACAGTGCGTAAAATTAGAAAATAAATGAAAATTATATTCCCAACGATACGTTTACATAATATCTGATTTTATCCAATAATAAAAAACGATCGAAACCGTTCTCCTGCGAAATGATAGAAACGAACAAAATGACGGATATCTGAGAATTTGTTAGAGAAAATAAAAAATAAATAAATAAACGAACGACACTGGTAATATCGTCCCTTTTCTCGTCATTTCAAATGCGAACGATGAAAGCATCATTTTCTCTTTACTCTCTGCTCGATGACGATAAAGCGATCGTCGATCGGCTGTCGAATAGAGAAGAGTTGAAATATAAAAACAAAAAGAAAAAAAAAAGAGTACGTTTGGCATCGCGGACAGCGATCCAGAGGAAAACCTGGGGACGGTCGGCGGCAAAGCGTGATGTGAATAAACGCGCGCCATTAATAATTCATGTGCCACAAAGTGACACTGAGAGAGAGAGAGAGAGAGAGAGAGAGAGGAGGGATATATATAGAGAGAGAGAGAGAGAGAGAACTGCTCGTGATTACGCGCGATATCGAGAGTCAACCAGTAGGTAGGTATATACGTATCTTTATTTGTGTGTACGTATGTATGTGTATACATACGGTAGGGCATTATAAAAGCCACAAGTGTTACATTGCACATCGTTCTTCCTACATTTCTACCTAGCGATCGTCGCGTGTCATTGAAATTCCCTGCTTTTCACGCTAATAAAACACTCATTTTTTTTTCTTCTTTTTTTTTATAATACACCACCACGCAGAACGCCCGCAAAATCTCTGCCCTACGGACTATCATTTCTGTAAATGGTGAGTTTGACGAGTTTTCTGAAACGTAAAATTGAATGCAAATCGATACAGTCGAAAGATCATATCTAAAATAATTCCCAGGAAACAATGAATATGTATAGTCGATTTATCTGAATTACTGATAAACGCTTTCTGACAATCCTATTCTCTCTCTCTCTCTCTCTCTCTCTCAAATATATATATATATATATATATATATATATATATATGTGTGTGTGTGTGTGTTATAATTATCTAATTAACATTTGACTTTGTTCCATTAGAAAATACAAATTACTTTTCAACGAGTCTAATTGAATTTTCATCCATCGAATTAATTCGCTTCGTATTAAAAAAGAAGGATATTGTTTAATCATCGTCATCGTCGTCGTCGTCGTCATGATATAACATCCAACGACACAAAATTTTCAATCGCCGAAAAAAAAAGATTTGGTTTCTTGCACACGATAGATACTCCCATCGGTTATGGGGGTAAAGAAATCAAAGAAAAAAAAAAAAAGGAAAGATAGTACTACCTATCTACTTTATATAAATCGTGTTTGTATACGATGAAAAGCGTGGCGAGGGGAGCGGGAGCCGGTCGTTCCTTCACAGACCGTTCTCATTTTCTCGACACTGTGTCTACGAGACGAATCGAATCGTACGGGGCCCGGCATGGCCCTTCGAAACTGGCCCTATAGCGGTGCCATGTGCTGCCGTAGCTGCCTGCCTGCCTGCTTGCCACTCGATCGAACGCCCTTCAGGTAGAAAAACGCATCGGTCGGCCAATACACGCATCTGGCGAGCGTAACCACCCCTTTCCACATTTTCCACCCCTTTTACCTATCCTCCTTTCCTTTCTCTTTCTTACGACGATCGTATTTGTAAATCGCCCCGGTTTTTTTTCTTATTTTTTTTTTTTTTTATATATACATAATATGCCATATAGATAACAGGCTTTACTTTTATTAAAGGCTAAATGCCGATGTCCCATCATAGAATCGACGCACGTATTATAAGATTAACAGGTGAAATTACGAAAGAAACAAGAAATAAAAGAGAAATATTTAAAAGAAAAAAAAAAACTAAAAATAGTTAAAAATAAAAACTAAAAAAAAATAAAAAATATTTAAAAGAAAGAAAGAGAGAAAAGATAAACAGAAAAAAAAAATTGGAAGTACGTACAGATCTATTTGATTAATATCGAGAATGTAATTTCAATGTGTTCTCAGCGAGAATCGACGCGCATCCTTCTCTTTACAGCTTTACAAAGGGAAAGAAGAAAGTGAAAAAAGAATATTAATACGAAATGAACAGTCAAATCCAAATTCCGATCAAATTCATACGATAAAAAACATTCGTTCTTTATAACATTACTTTTAACTAAATAATGGAAAAGAAAAAAAAAAAAAAAACATTGATAAAAAATCCTGTATAGAAACGATCCTATCTGTGAGAATAGTTTCGGGAGACTGAGTTTATACTAAATAAGCACAGGTGTGCCATTTTTGCCGCTGAGGCAATAGAAATTTATAGACTCCTTCGCGCCTTCCGTTCTAACGCGAATCGATACTCCCGGTTACGGCGACAAACGAAAAGGAAAGAGAGATAGCGTAGAAATCGAAGGTAAGGAGGCCCAAAGGGATCGGCTTCGATTCAATGCCCTTATTCGTTCTGGATATACGTTACTTGCTAAGTGTTATCTCGATACAGGTGCGTACGTCCGAGGATGGAAGATGAACGATCGTTAAAGAGAGGAAACACTATGCAGATGAGAGTATGCACGGACTTCTCTAGTATACTATTTCTGTCTCTCTTTCTCTCTCTCTCTCTCTCTCTATTTACTTCTCGACGATACATACATACATTCCAAACACTTGGAGAACATCGATGGCTCCCGCGCGATTCGAAAGACTCGCTTCTAACACCTACTCTACCCTAGGAGAGTCTATTTCTTTTGAAGTAGAATCCGCCCAGAGATCGAGAATCGAACGTAAAGGTAGAGCCCATCGGATAGCTCGTATATCCTTCGTCGTTAAAACTGAAAGTGGAACGTGCTATTCCCCCATTTTATTTCGCCGATCTTCACGTCGGAGTTCAACCAATCTAGATACGTAACTATAGTTATACTGTGTATCTACGCTTAAAGTACAATTTCGAAGTGTATATATATATATATACATATATATACACATATAGGTTCCCTATGGTATGATATATATATAAATATATATATATATATATATATATATATATATATATATATAAATCGTAAATCTTATCTTTTAAAAGATAACTTATTTCTTATAATAAATATTTATTCGATCTGATTACGTATTTAATCGTCGTTCATTCGTCGTAAAAAGAAAGAAATAAGAATAATCGAATTTATAATAAATTCGTTAAAAAGCGCGTATCCGATATATAAGTTTCTCGATCGAAGAAATTTTATTGAACGTATACGAAGTATGTGAGTATCCCACAGTATCGTGGAAAGTCGAGCGTCGTACGTCGTATCATGAGAAGCTCGTAAATTCACGAGAACTCGAGTGACCGCTAAAGAAGCCATCGATCTCGTTCCATCGATAATCCGATGCCGGTGGTATCGACAAGGTCTACACGCGTATCTCTTTAGCCTTCCCTTCGTCAAGGTGCCGGGTCCTTCCCGGAGGGCCGAAACCGACGCACGATCCGCGTAATCACCGTAATTTCGTCCAGCGTGTCGTAATTTTTGAGCGGACGGTCATAGGAACGGATTCATTCGATTTCATTTAATACCAACGCGTGTAGGTATACCTATACCCTTAGGACATTATCCTCCTAACTCTACTTTTCTCGTCTCTCTCACTCCTCCCTCTTCCCCTCCCTCACCCTCTTTCTCTCTCTCTCTCTTTATTTTACGATGGATAGGTAATTTAGAAAAGAGGAGAAAGATAAGAAGAAAAACAAAGGTGAGAGAGAGAGAGAGAGAGAGAGAGAGAGAGAGAGAGTGAGAGAGAAAAGAAGGTGCAACGCGCTGTCCGTCAAAACGTTATTCTCTCTACTCTAAACCATTGATTAGCGTGAGCTGAATTAATAAGATTAATGAACACGATACATAGCTCGGTTTTACGAACGGCGAGTTTCACTTCCGTATCGGCGCGGCGGCCCTGCGCGAAAATGCTCGGGTTACGTCGCCGAAGTATAATGGATAATAAGCGAAAACGAGCGCTTTGCTCCTCCTCCTCCTCCTCCTCCTCCTACTCCTACTCCTCCGCCTCTTCCTCCTCCTCCTCCTCCGCCTCGCCGTTACGCGACTTTCGATAGCCCACTTTTTTTTTTCGATTTAAGGAGTGATCCAAGTGGATTGGATTCCATCTATTATAAAGGGAAACCGGTTCATCGGTCGAATCCCATCGAATTACGAGGAACGATCCAATTTCTAAGGAAATGTATGTATTCTTCTTTTTCTCTTTTGTTCTTAAATCGTAGAGCTTCGATCGCGTTCGAGTTCGACCTATTTTTCCTTTCGTTTTCTATTATTGATTAATTTATTTCTTTTTTCAGTTATCGGTCAAAACGTTTAGATCTTTATTAATTGAGAAAGGAGGAAAGAAAGAAAAAAAAAAATGATAAAAGTTAGTATCTCTCGAGGACAACGAGACTACATGAACGTAGGAGAAAATAACTCACGGGTATCGATGGTTGCAACCCACGAAGAGAGACCGTTGGGTTGCTCCACTTGCGTTGTCTGTTTTGATATTGTCCGGTGTTCCTGTAGATGCTATTGTTCTGATGATTAGGTCCGTAAGGAGCACGTTGCGGCACGGACGGCGGTCTGAATGATGGATAAGATAAGGATGGATATGCCGATGCCTTAGCTCGATGATAATCGTCAAAGCATTGCTGCTGTTGGTGATGATGGTGATGATGAGATGGAAGCGAAGAAGAATGATGAGGAAGAGGGAGTCGATGGTGCTGTTGCTGTTGCTGCTGCTGCTGCTGCTGCTGCTGCTGCTGCTGGTGATGATGATGATGATGATGATGATCGCGAAGATAGCCATCGTTTGTGAGGGCAGATACCGCCATCCTATAAATTGCGTGACGATCGTGCGACGATCGTTCTCGATCGTGATGATCCTCGTGTTTAGGCTCGTCGATACGTCTACTCGAGAAAGCATCCGGTAAACGTGGAGGTGGTGCGCTCGTAGGTGGCCCATAAAAGCGAGGGAAACCGAAAGTCGAATTTGTTATATCGGGACGTTGAAATCCTACTCCTGTTGTCCCTCCTCCTCCTCCTCCTCCTCCTCCTCCTGCTCCTCCTGTTCCTATTCCTCCTACTGTTGCTCCTCCTATTCCTTGGCAGTGAGAAGGATAATCGGAGCTCTCGAATTTACCGAGAAACAATTCGGGTTTTCGTTCGTAACTATAATCTAAATTCGGACGATGATGATAATCATCTACTCGCGATTCAGGCTTCGATTCGTAACCTTCGGTATGCTCCGGCATCTCCAGCTTCACTTTCACTCTGCCGTTATCGAGCGGCTCGCTGCTAATAGTCCTGTTGTCGCTCGACGGCTCGCACTTCACCTGCGGAGACCTTGCACACTGACTCCTCCCCTGAACCAAATCCCCGTCGTAGCCACCCACGCTGGCTTGCTGCATTTTCTCCGTGATATTCTCTCTTTCTCTCAGGTGTCTTAACGACACTCCTCCGACGATAATCTCATCGTCCACCTCAACAACCTGAAACGTCGAACGATCTCACGTGATGCCACGTGATTCGCGCACCAACGTATGATCTAAAAGGAAGCATGCCTGAGGACTTTACGTGTTATATTAAAATCCACCAAGGAAACCATAATAGACGTATCTCGCTCGTCATTGTTTCTCTTCCCAAAATTTACGTACTCTTGGATACGATGGGAATTCAACGAGATACGAAAGTTTCTCCATTTTTAAGATAGACCAAATTGAAAAGACACTTCCATAGCATGACACACCTCCACTTTCCTACTTTTTCGTCAGCCCAACGATGTAGAATATACGTGGGTATGTACGGCGATGGTAGAGAGGGATGACGAACTCGAAGAGGAGGAGAAGTTGCTTGATGTTCGGAGAGAGGGAGGACAAGGGCGGCGTGACAGTTTCCTCGGTGTCACGTGTCCCCGACCTTAGGCTCCGCCTACGAGAACAATTATCCTGCGTCCGATAGGTAACGCCGTTCTTGGTTTCTCTCGACTTAAAAAAACGCATACGTCCTTCTGTCATTCGTATCGAGAGATTCACTACGCTTGAACCAAACGAATCGTAAACAAGTCCAGGTCCAAGAACGTACGAGATCAGAGTCGCTGGTATGGTTTTTTTTTTCCTAAAAGTAGGATATAGCTCGTTCTATCGCAATTAGAATTAGCATTTTAAGGATGATAAGCGAATGGATGAGCGAGCGGGAGAGAGGAAGCGTAAAAAGAAAAAAGGAATTGTGGACTAGGTGGTGCCTTTTTTTCTTTTCGTCCCACTTTGTCCGTTCGACCGTCTCTCTATCTCTCTCTCTCTCTCTCTCTCTCTCTCTCTTTGGCCGTCTGTCTCTCTCTCTCTCTCTCTCTCTCTCTCTCGCACGCACAGCCTTTCCCACTCCCGTTATCCCCACCTTTCTCAAGCGGCGACAAATCAACGTGCTTGAGGCAGAGCACACGACACACACTAGGAGCGAACGCGGCACGGCCAGTGGACGGTCGGGCGTGCGCGCGCGCGCGCACAACACGACACGGACACGACACGACGCGAGGACAGCACGAAAGAAGATAGATCGCCGACGTGGAGAGAGAAGAGACTCCGGCGTCGTACGTACACGATTGTGGAACTTTTCAACGACGTTCGTTCGGTCAGCTCGAACGTCGGGTACTATAATCCATCGCGGATTCTTTCCCTCTCCGTCATCTCCTCTCTTCCTTTCCTCTTCCTATTCCTCTTGGAGTCTCTCGTGAGCCGTTGGAGCTCTTAAAGCCGACAGTACGACGTTCGCGAGAACCTTGCGAAACGAGTAGCTCTCGTCGAAGTACCGCCTTCGCTCTCGCTCGTTTCTCGCTCGCTTACTCGCTTACTCGCTCGCTCGCTCGCTCGCTCGCTTGCTCGTTTGCTTGTTTGCTCGTTCGCTCTCTCACTCGCCGGCTATTTTTCGATCGATCGGAACGCGCGCGCACATCGAAAACGACACGACTGGTCGTAGTCGGTCGTCCGTATTCTCGCTCTCGTCTCGTTCTTCGTGGGACACACCGTGAGAAAAAGATAGACAAAGAGAGAGGATAGAGAGAAAGATACAGAGTGAGATTGAAAAAAAGGAGGAAGAAGGGGAAGGAGAGAGGGTAAGAAAGGAAAAGAAAGAGAAAGAGGAAGAGAAAGAGAAAGAGAGAGGGTAAGAAAGGAAAAGAAAGAGTAAGAGAGAGAAAGAGAGAGAGAGAGAGAGAGAGAGAGAGAGAGTAAAAGGGAAAATTAGAAACAGAGAGATAGAGTTAGAGAGTGAGTGATAGTAAGAGAGAAGGGAGAGAGAGAGCACATACGTAAGGAAGCCGAGCTCGTGAGCTGATCGCGTACGAGTTTCGTTTCATACAGCGTGAAACTTGGCGGAGGTGCACGGCCACCACCACGAGGCGGAAACTCACGAGTATCGCCGAGAACGGCCGAACCTCGATCCATATCTCCATCTCTGTTCGACTCTCATCCAATTCGTTCTATCCTCCTCGCACCGACCAGTTCGTCTCTATACCTCTCTCTCTCTTTCCTTCTTCACTACCCTACTCTCTACCTTCGTACTTTGCCGCCTCCCGCTTTCCGCGAATGCGTATCAACCGTGCAGACCCACGAAGTGGGTTCACCTTTTGTAAGACCCCCCGCACATCTCCGCCTTCAATATACATATATACACGTATATAGATCGTGTGGTGTATGTAAGAGGGAATACTCAATGCGTTACACGTACACGACGGAACAGACGCGTATACACACACACGTATACCGAGTAGGTATCTGTCGCTAGAGATGGATAGGTCGTTGACGAGTCTTATGATCCTTATTTTTAGTACCTGCTTCGAATCTTTTGTTGTCCGATTTTTGAATGCGCCTAAAGTACTTCACAGGGTACCCAGTTTATTTTTCATCCGTAATACGGTACAGAGACTATTACGATTTAAACGTACGTATATAGAAATACGATCTAAGCGTTGAACTCATGTAATTATCGTTTCACGATTTCATCGTGAGTTTCTATTATTTATTCTAATTAATTTAATAGATATGCCAATCGTTGCGAACGTCGCGATATAGATATCGAAAGACGACGACGCATCCATCAATATAACATCTTCGATCGAACGCAATTGGATTTCCAACAATTTTTCCCATCGATTGATGGTACTGCGTCTACCGGTACGCAATGTGTAAAAAAAAAAAAGAGAAAGAGAGGAATAAAAAAAGAAAAAGAAAATAAAAAAGGAACGTCACGATCTTCAAGCTTGCCGTGCGGAAAACAAAGGTAGACTTGGGTGAGGAGGACTCCAGATCGAACGTCTGGATCGCTAGGAGAAGGAAGCGGTACATTTTAACGGACTCTCTCTCTCTCTCTCTCTCTCTCTCTCTCTCTCGCTCTGTCTCTGTCTTGCTCTCTGTCTCTCTGTCTCTCTCTTTCTCTTTCTCTTTCTCTCTATCTTACTCTGGGCTGGCAGGTAAATCGTTGGAAACGTAGAACGTATACCAGTTATACGGGGTGAGGCGAAACAAAAGGAGAAGAAGGTGAAGGAAGAGAAGAATGAGGAGGAGAGAAAGAGGGGGGGAATAGTACCTCCGGCTCCCTTTTCGATCTCTTCGAGCACGTCGATGTATATATATATATATATATATATATATATATATATATATATATAAATGTATGTATGTATGTATGTATATGTATATATACGCAGGTAGTATACTATATAGTGTACATGGCCGCAGCCCCTGGACTCGCGAGAGAAACGCGTCGAACACGGTGCGTTCGTGTATGCACTTTCGCAGCGGGATGACTGGTGAGAGAATTCAATTTCCGTCGTCGTTATCGTTGCCTCCATCAGACTCCTCGTCGTTCCTCTCGATTCGAATCTCCCGGTGAAACAATCGTTTCCATCCCCGAAGATGAGACGATCGAACGAAGCTTTCCTTTGTATTTTTCTTTCTCTCTTTATCATTATCTTTCTCTCACTCTCTTTCTCTCTCTTACACACAGACACACAGACACACACACAGACACACAGACACACACACACACACACACACCAACTCTTTCTCTGTCTTTTTCTGTCTACTATCCTCTATGCCAGACTCGCGGGGAGACGTCACGTTGACTGTCTGCGATTGAAAAAAATGTCGGGACTTACCTACGCCGGGAACGTTTCGTTGTTAGAGATATTGCAATTTCATGAGAGGCAGGGTCGAGCCCTCGTCAACCGAGCGATCCGGCCAACTAAGCGAATTACGTTTTACGACTCGGCAAATATAGTCCTCGTTACGCAATAGGTCTACGCTTCCCAGCTGTCCGATCAGTGGTTTCGAAAAGGAACCTATAGGGTGTACTTATTTACGTGTATGGTTGCTTCAAAGGAAGGTAGAAAAATGAACGTAAGTATTTAGACGTTTAGCCTCCTTTGATCTATCCCGTGGTATTCTTATCTTCTTCCATATTTTCATAAATGAAAAACGTACAAATAGAATGGAAACGACAAATGAGATAAAATAGGTCATCCTTTCAAATCAAGTTCGGTCATTCTAGAAACAGTGTACCTAAATGAATAAAACATATTTGATCGATACATGCATACATACATATTAATATATATATATATATATATAAATACGATACTTGATACACGACATGAGAGAAAAGAAAATGTTCTTCGTTCAAGATCATTTTTATAGCTTGATCTCGGGTAGAAGAGGTAGTAGTAGTAGTAGTAGTAGTAGTAGTAGTAGTAGTAGTAGTAGTAGTAAAAAACAAAACAAAACGAAGACGAAGACGAAGATGAAGAAGAAGAAGAAGAAGAAAAAGTCTCAGGAAGGATCCTGCGCCGTCAGGTTGTCGGCGAACGGTTGAAACGTTGGCGAGGGCGTGTGTCACCAGAGTGCCTGGGGACAGATCGAGCCAATGAGAAGTCGTGGAAGGCGTGGATGGTAGGTACAACCGGGGACAGTCGACGAAAGACACAGGCAAGTAAGACTCTCTCTCCGTCCGGTTGTGTGCGACACGAGCCGTCCCCCTCCTCTGTGGCTCGCTCGCGAAGCGAAGCGAGGGACATCTCGGGACGTCGGTCGGTTGGGGTCGAGTGGTGGGGAGAGCGGTGGGGAGAGCGTTGGAGGGGTCGTAGGGGAAGGAGACCGAGGAGTAGGAAATCCAGACACGCCCACCGTGTCGAGGAGTGGTGGTAGACGCTCGACTGATCCAACTCTTTCTATCTTTTTCTCCCTCCCTCCCTCCCTCTCTCTCGCTCTCTCTCTCTTTCTCCCTCTTTCTATTTCTCTCTCTCTCTCTCTCTCTCTCTCTCTCTCTTCTCTCTTTCTCTTTCTTCGTGCTGACAGCGGCGCGCATGTGGCATCTGCTTCTCCACGGATACGTCGCACGGATGACACCGGAGATTGCTCCTACCCAACGTACCTATGTAAGTGAGAAAGAGAGAAAGATAGAGAGAAAGAGAGAGAGAGAGAGAGAGAGAGAGGGAGAGAGGAAGAGAGAAAGGAATATACTCGCTTTTGTGAGTGCGCGTTCGTGTGTACGTGTGTACGTGGATACGTGGTACGTGTGTCGCGTGTGCGTGCGTGTGAGTGTAGACGAGTAACACGGTTTACCGAGAGAAGATACCTATGCTCTCTTGTAGTAGTCGGCACAGCTCGTACCTTCGCAGCCATGCACATAAATTTCCTTAGAGGGTCCCTACGTCACGGATCGTGACTATGAACCCACTGAGATCGTAAGAACCGCGAGTACTATTCTCTCTTTCCATCTCTTTCTATCTTTCTTTCGTTCTTTCTTTCTTTCTTTCTATAGTTAGGTAACCACTCACTTCCTCTGTCCAACGCCGTCGGAGATGCAAGAGAAACACGGACGACAAGCACCTAGAGCGACCCGTTCGTATTCCCTCCTCCGCAACTCACTCCCTCGCCATAGTCATATCCCTTTTTCTACATCTCGATGCACCGAGATTATGACTGTTCGTAGCGGATATATAGCGAAGAGTAATGCATCTCTGAGCTATTCCGAGATCCATGTAATTTGGTTGTTCCACCGGGATCGCGGCGTCCATTCGCTCGATGCTAATCGCACGATATTTCTCCTCGATCGTTTGTTCGCTCGCGCGGAAACACGTTCGGCGACGGGAAACCCGTTGAAATGGGAAACGAGGAACGTCATTCTTCACGAAGTGAAGACTTCTTCATCGTGGAAAGATCGGCGAATTTACCGTGTGAGTTTACTCGTTCGAGGATATTCCTTTTCACGGAATGCAACGAGAGAAGGAATGATTCCGCGTCCAAGGATCACGCTTGATCTCGATCGAGCCTAGAGAAGTGTTGTTTCAGAGTCATGTAACATTTTGTGAGAGATCTCACACGTACGTTTATGAACGAGTGAGTAACGCACAAATCAATTCAAATACATTAAATTCTATTTCTTTGAAAGTACAGATATAATATATTTCGATCTATCTATAAATAATTGTCTTGTAACGTAAAGAAAGTAATAAATGGTATTTCGTTGAATAGAAATTCGGTAGGAATTTAATCGAGCAAAACGATTATTCGACGTGAACGATTTTTCCGTGAGACTTTTCGCGCATCGACTCGAGCGACGGGAGGTTTCCTCGAACGATTGACGTCTCTTAATTGCGGCTTTTCTCTTATCTACTGTCACCCTAGCTAGTTCCCCACTAGTAGCGCGCCAAATCGAAGGATTAGTTTCTCTATCAACGACGACCCACGTCGGACGCTTAATCTTTTTCCACAACGATAGGGACTGTGTTAGTTTCGTGAGCTCGCTCCTTCGAAAATCGATCGGTCTTTTCGCAGTAAAGACACAACACACATATACACATATACAGATACATATGCATATATATATATATATATATATATATTCACACGTATACGAACAAAGAGAGTAGAGATGGCTAGTTCGTTGGTATGTACACTACGTCTACAGTATTATCGTTCGTCTTCTAACGTTTATTCCCTTTTTTGTTCTCAGTTGATCGTGTCTCGGAATAGTTTCTCGAGTTTCTTAAAATCCACTTAACCGTCAAACACGGTACTAAGCGCATTACCGGACCACTCGTTAGAGTATCCATACACACACACACACACACATAATATAGGTATCTCTTACCTATCTACAAGTATACCTTTAGTCAACGTTACTTTATACTATATGTTCGAGTTCACCGAGTTTCTTTTGACACTTGACATTAAAAGTCACGGTATTCGTGCAACTACGTCTCCGTCACGTCAGGTTGACGGATCGGCGCTGCGCACTCAGGAAATTAGGCAATTTCCGCTCGGCGCTCGCTCGTGTCTGCGTTTAATAGCAGCGCCACGTTACTTCACCGGTTCGGCGGAGTCGTGCTTGCTTAGGACGAGTATCGGTATAGCCGTCGTAGTCGTCGCCATCGCCACTTTTCGTTCCTCTTGCCTCCTCCTCCTCCTCCTCCTCCTCCACCTCTTCCTTGGCGTTCTTCGCCGAGCGTTCGAGGTCCCCCTCCCTGACCACCCCTCGTCCGATCGATTTTGGATAACCTCGGCCGTTCTTAACTCGCGACGACCTCAAAACTATTTCATCGATCGTGTTAAAGTGAAACGAGTAGTAAAAAAAAAAAAAAAAAAAAAAGAAGAAGAAAATACAAGAAACGAATCGTTAGATCGTATAAAACAGAAAATTGATATAATGTACTTCAACTAGCGTTGTCGTACTTATTACTATAACGTAGTTGAGGCGGCAAAAAGATTACGGATTATCTCAAAGTCGACTGTCGTCTTGTCTCCATCATGCGTGGACAGGCAAGGATCGTTAGAAAACGTGTGTAATGGAGCCTCCACTGAATGCACGGTGGTCAGTGTTGATAGGCCCGTATGGTGAGAGCGAATCCTGGGGTCACCCTCGGGGTCACTAATGACACACGCAGCCTCGTGCACGCACACACGTTCACGCGAGAGGCAAGTGGTTGCTGCTCTCTCCCTCTCTCTCTCTCTCTCTCTCTCTCTCTCATTCTCTCTCCCCTCTCTCTATCTCTATCTCATTTTACAACAGTAACACCACCTACACGTTCGTACAAAATCGCATCCCGCACGGCCTCGCTCGTTCGCTCGTCCGTTCGTCCGTTCGTTCGTTCATTCGTTCGTTCATTCCTACGTACGTACGAAACGCAAACGCAAAAGCGAAACGCGAATTGGCCTCATCAAAGCGAGCAAACAATGCTGGATGCCGCCGATGGCTCAACAACGTGTGGTTAGCCAAATCACCGTACAGCACGTAGCACACCGTGGGGCTATGCGGATCGTATGCGCCGGACAATGCAGCCAACCCGATCGGCATGGTTTGAGATGTGTGATCGGCCACTCTCGGATCATCCCACCTACCCTACAGGACAGAACGGCGGTACTTACAGCTTCTCGCATTCGACGCGCGTGTCTACCTACGTGCGCTTGCTGGCTGCCCAACCGATAAGCCTTTGTTTGTTCTTTATACGTTGATAGAGAGATAGAGAGATAAAGAGATAGTGAGATATTCGCTTGAGATTTTATACCGTATTGGTCATGTTAAGTTCTTCAATTCTTTAAAGTGAGATCGTTGAAAATTTCTTTATGTTATATTATACGTGCGTCTATGCGTGCGCGTACGCGTGCAAACTTGCACGTGTTCGTTAATCTCTAATTCATTAAATACATTATTTATAATTAAACGGGACGTCGGACTTTTCACTTATACTCAAATGAAATAAATAATTACATTACTTTCCTTTTTTGCCTTTCTTCTAATTTTTCTCTTTTCTCTTTATACGTGCCGGACGCATATACGTTTGAACGATCAAATTAATTTTCTCGAATGAGAGCAAGAAACGTTATTACACGCGTCGTATGGTCGCGTGTACGTATGTAGAGCAAAGTGAAGAACGATGATGATGGGGACAACGACGACGATGACGACGAGGACGAGGACGAGGACGACGAAGAAGAAGAAGGATAAGAAGTAGAAGAAGAAGAAGAAGAAGAAGAAGAAGAAGAAAGAAACTAAGAGGAAGGAGCGGAGGCAGAAGAAACCGTCTAATAAAAATGTTAATTGCACGGCTCGTTAGAGGGCCCCCCGCGAGGCGAGCTAGAGAAGTTCAGACGGGGTCGCCTCGCGGGGAGTCCGCGAGTATTTGCCTTATAAACGTTCTTCCTTTCTTTCTTTTTTTTTTCCCCCTCCTCTCTTTCTTTCTCTTCTTTTTCTTTCCTCTCGTTTCCCCCCAAACCCCCAAGCTTTTTCCCTTTTTAATCTACTCGTTCGCTCGATTATTTATCGCTGGACATTCGCTCGCTCGCGAATCTGGATTATAACGTTCTTTTCACTTCGCACGTAAGGTAGATACCAACCTACTTGCATACTTCCTAGATCGCGAAGAGGAAGTAAAAAAAAGAAAAGAAGGATGGAGAGAGACAGAGAGAGAGAGAGAGAGAGATTGAGAGAGGGAGAGAGGGAACGTGCTCTAGAAATCTTCTCTCGCGCCGTTAATGAGGATCGCGTAACATGCCTAACGTTGCTTTTGATGGATAATGTTACCGTTATAAAACATAGGTAGACATAGAACGTTGCCTTCTCGTAAAAGGTCTCTTCTTCGCAGAATAAAGAATCCCTTTTCTCTCTCTCTCTCTCTCTCTCTCTCTTTCTTTTATCACCTCGTTCATCCCGGTATCGTCGTACCTATATTTCGCCGTAGAGTTCACCGTCCTCCTTCCTTCTTCCATTTCTTCGGCCGAATACCTTTGCACGTGATAGCGAGGAAGCTAGACGGAACGTAGTAGGTAGTAGACCTTTTCAAACTCGAATACACGAATTCTTCCGTGTGTTTTACTGTCCGGAAATTCTTTTTTTCTTTTTTCTTTTTCTTTTTCTTTTTCCTTTTGCAATCCTTCGAATCCACTTCGCATCGTGGAACGGGCTACTTCGTCGAATCGTTATTACAAAAGTCTATCTTTTGTCGGTACGGCGGTGTTAACTGAAACGGCGTTCCGTGTGTTTTTTCGAGCCCCGAAGAATCAATCCTCGACGTCTTTCTATCGAGTACCGACGCCGTAAAACGTTGTCCGTCTGCGAGTCCTTCGCGAAAAACGAGTCCACCAAAGTCTACCGAGGAAAAAAACAAAAAAAAAAAGAAAGGTTTAGAGCAACGTGGAATTCGATCGGGCGCGTGCGGCCTCTTGTCTTTCGTTTCGCTCGTTTCGCGGTTTGCCCTTTTCACGTGAATCAACCTCGAGGGGCCGTGAGGTGGCCCTCGGTTGCAGCACACATTTTCTGTTTTCGGCCATTCAGTCGTACGTAGACGGGGGTACTGGCCGTGGTCGGTCTCGACTTAGGCATGTACGAGCGAGCCGCCACCAATACGATAGAGAAAAAGATAGAGAAGGAGGCGAAGGTACGGAACGAAAAAGAAGAGAGATGGATGGATAGATAGATAGACAGAGAGAGAGAGAGAGAGAGAGAGAGAGAGAGAGAGAGAGAGAGAGAGAGAGTCCATTCAGGCATTGAGGCAGTTGAACCCTCCGGCAGCGTGGTGGTCGAGCAGCCCCTTCCTTTTATACATGTTATATTCCCCGGGTTTTAGGCACAGAAAACTAAAAAGCTAATTTACTTTAAAAGTATCTCTGAGTGAGAGTCGAGAGAGAGAAAGAGAAAGAGAGAGAACGAGAGAGAGAGAGAGAGAGAGAGAGAATAAGAGAGAATCAGAGAATCAGAGAGAGAGAGAGTGAGAGAGAGATAGCTTCATCAAACGAGACCTTTTCAAAAGGCAACCCCCTGGGCTTAATGCAGCCAGCGACAGATTGGCGGTAGCCGATTCTCTCTCTCTCTCCATCTCTCTCTCTCTCTCTCTCTCTCTCTCTCTCTCTCTTTCTCTTTTTCCCTTTCTCTTTCTCTCTGCCTGCTCACACTCTCGATACGATGGCGAATAGTCATTTCGCTGATAGCTCAAACCGATAGCGAAAATGTCCAAACCGTGTGTCCACATAAAGACGTTCCGCGTACTGCGGTGGTTCTCGTGTTGCGAAATGCTTCGAAAGAGGGACTCTCTCTAACGGCAGACAGAACAGGCCAAACCCCCTCCACCCTCCATCCTTCCCCTCCCCGACCCACGCCCCCGCCCCCCCCCCCCCCGCGTTACGTTGAACTTCTACTGAGTCTAATTCTAAAATGTTCCTACGTTGGGTGGCTCGCATTCACGGAATCTTTTGGATCTGAGCGTGAAGGATATGGAACACAAGCGAGGTACACACACACACACACACACACACACACACACACACAGTAGAAATTTTGTAAGAGAGCAGCAACGTTCAATTGACTATGAAAACTTTCATCGTACGCTACGCTTCGAAACGTTTAAAATAATGTGGGTTAAGATAGGATGAAAAGAAAAGAAAAGGAAAGAAAAGAAACGAGAGGAGAAGAGAAAAGTAGAGAAGAAAAAAACAAAATGAAATCGAAATACGTAATTCTTCTTAAAACATTGCAAGACACGATTATCGTATCGATCTCACGAATCTCACGAATACAAGCGGAGTCAAAATATTGTTGATGCCTAACTAGATACGATTGAGATCGTAGAGAAAATAATATTTGAAAAATGATCATTATACGTACGTACGTCTTTTAGGTGGAACTCCAGGGAAGCACTTCCTTTTTCCTTTGTTCCCTTTTTCCTTCTTCTTCTTCTTCTTCTTCTTCTTCTTCTACTTCTATTCTAATTTTCATTAATTAATCACCGAACGTGTGTGGTAAAAAGAAGGAGAAAAAGAAGAAGAAGAAGAAGAAGAAGAAGAAAAAAGAAGAAAAAATCTGACGGAAAAAATGAAAGGACGTTGAAGAATTAATGCGGAACGACGAAGGCGAACGTTACGACGTTGCAACGATAATAATTTTTCCTCTCTCCTTCCCTCCTCCTCCTCCTCCTCCACCACCACCACCACCACCACCACCATCAGCAGCACCTCCTCCACCTCTTCCTCCTTCTCTTGTTCTAAGTTGGCGAAGAGGAATATCGTGGTCGTTGTTTGCGGGACGACACCGTCTCGGCGCTCTCACTGCAGTCACGGCCGTTACGTAGTCACCGCGTTAAATGCGCCATTATACTTGTAAATTCTGAACAATTAGCCGTAATCAAGCACAGGAAACCATCGCAAGTGGGTACGCAATTATTTTTAAATAAGGATTCCAACGCGACTTCTCCTTCTTTCGTATAGGACTTGGAACGGCCGTGATTATTAATCCGGGCTCGCGATCGTTAAGCGGATAACGATACACCGGACGTTCCTAGCAAGTCCTCGGCACCTGCCAACGACTTTGACATCGCCGTATGCGCGCTGGAGATTCTTGTCTTCGAAGAGCAGTGGGGAAGCCTTCCTTCCTCTTTCGTACGTTTTAATTCGTTACAAAGTGTGCTTTAAGTGTCCCTCCCCCTCCCCCTCCGTCTTTCTATCCATCACTTCACTCCGTGCCTATCTACGTTTTTTTTTCTCTTTTTTTTTCTTTTTCTTTTTTTTATTTTTCTTTTTCCTTTATTTTTCTTTTTTTTTTTTTTTCTTTTCTTTATTAAGATAAAAGACTTTACTTTAAGTACGACAGTTAGGCAAATAATATTTAGAAATGGCGAGGGTTACTCGTCAAAATTCTACAAGAATTAATTCGTTCGTTAGTTCGTTCGATTGGATTCGATCGATTCGTTTTTTTGTTTTCTTTTGTTATACTTTTGGTTTATTTATTTTTTGCACTATTTCCTCCGAATGTCGTCGTCGTCGTCTACGAAAGAAGACATTGATCGAAACGCGCTGTAACATTTCTGTTAAGAGAAAGAAGAAGACAAAGGAGGAGGATAGGAGAATTTTTTTCGAAGACTTAGCGGACGTAGGTCGTGAGGGTGGTAGTGGAGATGGGGGTACGGGGATAGGGGGTGTAATCTCGCTAACAGCTTAACACACCAGGACCCAAGGAAGGAAAAAGTTTGCTAGCAAAAAATCGTCGGCAGATATCCCTCTGTCACGTTTTGTTTGCCAAGAGAGCCAATGAACCGACAAAGGAGGCTTACAAAAGTTTTAATCGACGCTCGTTCCTTTTTGGCGTCGAGACGTCCCTATCGACTTGACTCTATCGACTCCCTTTTTTCCGAATGACAAATGAAAGTCTCGTTTATGGAATATATCTTTTTCACGCCCATGATTCATTCGATAGTCGGGATAAACGACTTATGTCGATGACGATTGGTTTAATTAATTGTTTCCTTTTTTCTTTCTCTCTCTCTCTCTCTCTTTATTTTTCTTTTCTTTTCTTTTCTCTCTCTCTCTCTCTCTTTCTCTTTCCATCTCTTCCTAATTGTCAGTAGGTAAGTAAGAGGCAAACGTTGGGTATGTCTGAAACACGTGTTTTCCTCTTTAACGCCGACATTTCCCATGGACCGAAATATCGATCCTCCAAGCCCATGTACCCTGCCGTTCTGAATTACCCCTACGTTGAGCATCGATGTGACGTCATAGCACATACACCCTTCACTGGGTCACCGTGTCAATTTTCCAACAACGTAAGGTATGATTTCTTACGGAACATTTATCTTTACTTTTTCTTTTTATTATAAATCGATCTTACCATCGAACGATATTTATTGAAATTATTTCGAACGAAACGCGTCGCGTTATCCCCGTTCAAACGTTATTGCGGTTTCTCGTGTGATTCGTTGCTCTAGTAAAAGAAACGAATTTAAGACGACGTAATTAATAATAAAAAAAAAAAAATAAATAAATAAAAAATAATGAGAAAATAGGACAATAGAAGAGATCAACGTGCTTGTCAATATTTGGTCGAATAAAAAAGAAGGTCCAATAAATAGAAAGATAAACATAATTGCGTATCCATAACCGAGGTAGACTTCAGAAGCAGCGCAGTGAGCATTCCTTATCCAGGATATCGATTGCTCGCTTCCTGATAGGAACCCTCTAGTGGCGTCTCTAAGGAGGGTGCGACGATTCGTAGGGGTGAGAAGTAGGGTGTTCTTAGAAGGGGCGTTGCGTATAGCCGGAGCATTACTTTTATTCCGTGTCATTTGAGCCCACACTCGGCAACGAAACACGCTCGCCTCGGGCCATGATACAAACGGATGCAATAGATTTCTCTTGAAAGTGGTTTCGTGGCCTTCCTTTCGAGCGTATTGCGTCTCGTATATGTATATGAATGTATGTACATATATGTATATATATATATATATATATATATATATATATATATATATATACGCATGTATGTATGTCGTGGCGATCTTAAGATCTTTTGCCTCTCATCCCTTTCAAAATGTACATATATATATATATATATATACACACACACATATATACAGATGTGTATACATACATAGAATAGAACGGATTCCTTTTGAAAGAGACAGTGGAAAGAGGCTGTTAGGGGACGGACAAACGAAACGAAAACTCTAAACCATACAGTACATATCGATCGAGGATACGAATACGAAGAGAGAGAGGGAGAAAGAGTGAGAGAGAGAGAGAGAGAGGTTCAGTCGTAATTCAAAAGTGAAAAATTACCCTCGCATAAAGTCGGGACTTTCAACGAATCCGATCTATTACTCGAAGGACATAAAACTGCGACGGGCATTTTGTTGGCGCGTATAATCAGTAGGCTACGGAATGATTTATTAGAATTCTACTTGTATACGTAACGCGGGACACACTTGACGTTGTAAGAACGTGCTCGTAAAAATCCATCGTGTATACGCAAACATTAGAAGACGGGCGGTAGACGGTCCCAGAACGGTGGCAAATCTCGTAAGGTGGTGTTTTCTGTCTATCTGTCTCTCTCCCTCCCTCTCCCTCCCTCCCTCTCTCTCTCTCTCTCTCTCTCTCTCTCTCCTTCTGTCGTTTTCATATCTCAGTGGATCTTTATCGTCGGCAATTACGTTCAGTTCCGGCATAGTAACTGGGAAATGGTGGATGGAAGGGTAAGAAGGGAAAGAAGGTACACGCGTACGGTACTTACAGGGTGTATGGTATGACCGTGGAATTATATAAAGATGAAAAGTTAATGCCTTGGCGGGCCGTAGAGAGGCGAGCCCGTATCGGCTTCTGCCCTAACCCTCAATCACTGAGGGCTCTTATGACCGCCCGCCACGATCCACCAGGGAAAATTCTGGCGATCATGGAACATGCGACATCAAATATGCAGCTCAAAGTCAGTCGAATCTATGGTTATGTCGTTCGACCGAAAGAGAAGAAAGATGGAAAGAGAGAGATAGCAGAGATACGTCGACCCTGGAAAATGTCTGTTTATGGGACAAGGTTTATCAAGAGAAATCCTTTTGCGACCGATATTCTACTCATCTCTCTTTCTCTCTCTCTCTCTCTCTCTCTCTCTCTCTCTCTTCTTTTCTGTAAAAAGGTAAAAAAAAAAAAAAAGTAAAAAAGAAAGAAAAAGAAAAGAAAAGAATAATAATATCAATAAGGAAATAATGAAGGAGGAAAGAGTGAGAGAGAGAGAGAGAGAGAGAGAGAGAGAGAGAGAGAGAGAGAGATAAAAGTTAAGATACTACCTATAAATTTGTATCATTCGGAAACGACCAATGACCAGGTTACTAACTCCAAATAGATTTCACTCGTTCGCATTTCCAACCACGTACCCATACGAATAAGAGGTCACCCCGATAAGTTTTCATTCAGTTAGTAATCCAACATCCACGGCCTATAGAGGCGAACGTATTAATTTCAAACGTGGCTTCTCGGCGTGCCGTAGTAATACCATCGCATTTTCTTGCTTTGAACAGTACCGGTAGTAGGTCGTACGACGTCAATTTGCTCGAACGTTTAATACGACGCGTGATGGCCGGCGAACACGACTTCCAAGTACCAACCTCTACGACGTAACCTATCGGAGCTTTGAATAATAAATGCACGGGACACACGGGCGGTCACGCTACCTAGAAACACTGCCTTGTCACTCGAAATGTCAGACGAGACATCCATGATTGCAGAGACTATGGTGCCTATTAATTAATGAATCGGCGGCCATTGTTACTGTCGATAATTGTTCGAAAAATGGCCGTCCAT
>OU964968.1:7253651-7273651 GCA_918808275.2 Dolichovespula sylvestris
AGAACAAAAAAAAAAAAGAAAAAGAAAAGAAATAAGAACAAAGAAAGGAAGGAAAAAGAAAATCCTTTCTTTGAAAGTACATCATAACTCGATCAAAAGCACCAAGTTAATGCGCGTTAACTTAGCCGACAGAAGGCACAGATACAAGAAGAAGACAGCTGGGTGGACACGTACGCGAACGTATTCTTGGAACTAATTGCTATCGCGATTCCACTTGACCGAGGCGGCTCTTAAGAGCCCTGAGATTGATTCACTCGGGGGTCCAGGGGATCCAAAAGCGTGCGGATATTTCGACGCTCGAGTGGATAGAACCGGAAGTAAGCACACGGGCCGTATTTTCTTTCGGTTCGGCCAACTAAAGAGCCACCGAATGAAACAAACATTCGCACGTGTCGTTCCACTCTACTCATGCCAATGTGCCTTCTCCACGTACGTTTCTGTATTATTCGTGACATTTACGAATCGGAAAAATAATAGCGAGACCGTGTCAGGGTATCGATAAAAAATCTAGAAACGAAAACGGAAAAAGTTTCGTTACACTTTTTCAATCGTATTCGATTCAGATAGATAGATAGATAGATAGATAGAGAGAAAGAGAGAGAGAGAGAGAGAGAGAGAGAGAGAGAGATTTCTTTATTCGACGAGCATCGTTTTAAAACTCTCTGTTGATCGTACTTTGCTCTATTTATTTCGTAAACTTTATCCGACTCGTTATTTGTAATTTAGTCGCAGGTAAAACGAAATAGAATTTTTTCTTCTTCCGAGCGTCGGAAACGAATTTACCTCGTGAGATCGATCAAATATTTTGCGATTTAATTGAGAGAGAGAGAGAGAGAGAGAGAGAGAGAGAGAGAGAGAGAGAGAGAGATGAATAAATGGATGAACATACAAAAAAAAAAAAATAAAATAAAATAAAAAGTATCAGGACTCACGATGGTTTCAAGCGGATTTTCTTTGGACGGTAAAGGAGGACTGGTGGCAACGTATAGATGTTTAGTCGTGGTAACTGGGAGTATAGAAAAAGTACACGTACATGTGTCGTTACGAATAGGTACCGAGGAAGAGCGCGAGGGTGCGCGCGCGCGCGCGCGCGCGCTAGCGAGCGGCAAACGGCGTCCGCTCGTAAATCGTGCGATAGCTACGGGACCAGGCCGCACGATCGAACGTTATTTTATTTACGAGATGCAGCAATGCTCGGCTCTCTCTCTCTCTCTCTCTCTCTCTCTCTCTTTCTTTCTTTCTTTCAACTCACTCACTCTCACTCTCTTAGTCGATGATGCGGTCCGAGTACCGACGAGTATGGGTCGTTTTCCAGTTGAGCGATCGCCCAGCCGTACTATAACGCTCGCAAAAGGATCGTCTCTAAATAACGCGCCTGGTAATAAAAGGATAATGACCAAAGGAGAGCGAGAGCGAGTAGTATGGAGGAGGCTGAAATCGCGCGAGTCCGAGCGAGTTCAACCTCGCTCCTCGTTCTCTCCACTCGTGAGCCACGAGCCAGCCTCCACACGAGGTTCCATGGGACTCCACCGTGAGGATAGTACCGTATATAGGTACTTCACGAAGGCGCAACCCTTCACGATCATCGCCCGGCAGCTTCGACAAATTTATATTACTTTGCGCTCGAGTCTGTTCCTTTCGCTAAAACTCTCATGTTTTACGATGGAATACTACCGAAGTCGTTTCTCTCTCTCTCTCTCTCTCTCTCTCTCTCTCTCACTCTATCTCTATCTCTATCTATCCATCTTCCTTTTTCTTTCGACCAAACATGGAATTACGTTCGACGTCGTCGTCACGAATCCCACAAAACGTTCGACGTTCACTCTCCGTTTCTCCAAAGTCCCCCACCCCACTTTTTCTTTACTTTTCACGTAGAAATTGCAGTACGTAACGTTCCTTGATACAGGCTAAATGTATCTTCTTAACTTATTGCTAATAATTATATCGTTGATTAGAAGATGTTAACTATAGTATAAGACGAATGTCGTGCTTTCTCCGTAAGATATATTTCAATTATAACTTCAAGACGTCGAAAGAAGAAAAGGGAGGAAAGAAAAAATGAAAATAGAAGTAAAGTAAAGTAAAATAAAGAAGAGAAAAGAAAAAGAGAAATCAATTTCTTTATAATATCTAGTGGGCTTAACCATTGTAAATATTATTATCTACTCGTACTCCGTACAGATAACAGTATCTCTACAGATAAGTATGTACGTATTTGCTTTGCTCACAAGTTGCAAGTTCGATAGTTCGTCATTACCGAAATCGATTTATACGTAAGTCCACGATTTATTTCTTACCTTTTCCCCGCTTTTTCATTTTTCTTTACTTTCTTTCTTCGTTTTTTTTTGTTTTTGTTTCCGTTTCCTCTTTTTTTCTTTGTTATCATTATTCTTTTTTTTTTATTTCCTTTTAAATCACGGTCGAAAGAAAGCGTGCTCGATACATAAACGTTTTATCAAAGAGTGCCGCGTATCGAACGTTGATCGGACTCTCGACCTATAACCGAATTTTTCCTCGAAGCGTTATTATTGCCTCTCGAAGCAATTATAAGTACGGTAGCTCCGGACAGAATTGCATAGCGCACACGCCGCCTTGGCAGGCTCTGTAATTGTTTCGACGATTTCTCCTCCTCCTCCTCCTTCTCCTTCTCCTCCTCGTCCTCCTCCGCCTTTTCTTCCTCCTCCTCCTCCTCCTCATTCTTCTTCTTATTCCTCTTTTTCCTTCTCCTTTTCATTCTCTTCCTCCTCGTCCTCTTTCTCTTCCACCACCCCTCACTTCTTCCCACCTTCAACCTCTTCGGGCCGCGAACACAGCAATTGCACCTGCTTGGAGTTTGCTCGCTTTTTGTGGGAGGGGCAATCGCCTTATTCCCATCCATCTCCGTGACCTCAAGCACGCAACCTCGAGATCTGATTGATACGACCCCACCGCCGAATCGTTTCATCATCGACCCTGAATCTTCCACGCTCAACTTTCCTTTTTTTCCTTTTTCTTTTTTTCTCTCTCGATTCTCTTTACGATCGCCACCCCGTATTTCGTATCTCATCGAAATCATCTAAGAGCATAAAGCGTTAACTTTAACTCGTATAATAATCGTACGATAAACTACCCGTCTCGTTAATATTTTATCCGAATACATATGACATTTTAACTACGCGATATTGGAAACCAAAGAAAGAAAGAGAAAAAAGAAAAGCAAAGAAAAACGTAGTATGCATTATCGATAAGAAGTACTTACCGACGATACGATTAATTTGCTTATAATATAATCATATACGATCAATCGGATACGACTAATTACGTTTAACAATAACGTAAATGTCAAATGTCGATACTAATTAATTACTTCAACTTATACAACGATCTCGTACGATTAATCGTATAATCGATTAATTACATTAATTTCATAACGTAAATTGTCGAACGTCGATATAAACTAATCGATATGAAATAATATAATCGACATCGAACAAGAAGGAAAAAGAAGGAACAAAATGAAAGAAAGAAAAGAAAAAGAAAATAAAGGATTTTGTGAGAAACTTGAACGGCCTTAACAGTAAGCTATCCGAAGCAATACGAAAACGTGGATGCTGCGCTGGAGTCGGGACCCTTTACGTGTCTCATCCGGTCGATCCGGTGCCTCCTCACGCGGGTACCTCTGCGTTTCTTTTACAGTGGGCGCGGCTACTCTTGAGAGGCCGAGAGGTCGTCCTGAGCTGCTTGGGAACCGGCGATTGTCGCTTGTGCTTCGACGAGCACGCACTCTCAGAGGCTGAGCCATCACCGTCTATACTCCATCTCTCTCTTACTCTCTCTCTCTCTCTTTCTCTCTCGCTCGCTCGCTCTCTCTTTCTCTTTTTCTCCCTTTCTATCTGCAACCTGCGATTACCGAACGATTTTCAGATCGGTAGCGGCTCAGCCCGACGAGTATTTTTTCGCACGCTGCACGATCGTCTACGGACGTCTTACATCGGGACACGTTCACGAACCGGGAATAGGAAATTGCTTCGTGAATACAACTTCGGTGTTGTGAAATTTTTCTTCGAGATAATTGTCATTATATACCGTGTGTCAAATTAATCGCCCCCGCTCTCCTTTCCTCCCCCCCCCCCGACATTCTTCGATATAAGTATTATTACGCATAAAATTTTCGCGCTTATTATGCGCTTTCGGAATCATACACACATACATACTTAATGTACATTTATATTATATATATATACATATATCATTTTTTTTTTTAATTACACACACACAGTGAATTACTTTGTAATTACTTGTTAAAATTTTTCTATCGGAGATTTATTTAAAAAAAAAAAGACAAATGGACGATCAACGTTCGCGTCCCCCTCTTCGTCCTCGTCACTCTTCGGAAAGGATCGTTAAAGGGAGATAGAACGAGTGTCCAGTTTCGTTCGTAGATTCTTCCTCGTCGACATCCTTGAAGAGTCCTCTTCGAGCAGTTTTCCAAGTGGGACGGATGAAGAAGGTGAGGTACGGCCGGACGGTCGATCGGTCGGTCGGTCGTTTCGACTTTATTGCAAGGGCGTTCTCCGACGAGATGAGGGAGACGGCGCATGGTACTAATGCATCGTCAAGTGCTAATTACAGCCTACGTTGTGTTTCCCGGTAATAGTGAGGAATTTTATGGACCCCCTTACCATTGCGTATCGCTTCGACGTATATATATATATATATATATATATATATATATATATATATATATATAAAGCCCCCAACCCCCCTACCTCAATCTCTTTTCCTTCGGAACAGTATTCCCATTTATGCGTCGATCGATTATTCAACTTCAACTTACTCCCTCGCGTTTCATATACGTATATATATATATATATACATATATATATACACAGCTCGACACAAATGACACCTCGGCCTAGACGTTTCAGAGAAAATTCCAATTAAGTTTTGGACCTATTCGTCAATGTTACGAACTTGCGATATATATATTCGAAAAGATAATCCCGTTTAACCGATCGAATTTGTCATTTTTCCGGGCATCCATCATACATGCGTAATACGTCTGTGTATCGTGATAATTAAAATAATTTGTTAACTCGACGTGTTTTTCTCTTTCTTCTTTTTCTTTTTTTTTTTTTTTTTTCTTTTATTTTGTTTCCTTTCTCTTCTCAATACACTCTTTAATATATAAACGTCTGTCGGTGTTAAATAATGTACGAATTTATAAACTAAACGAGAACAAAATAAAATCGTTCGTGCTTCTTAGCTCACTGACAGTTAAAGTGGATTCTCGTTGTCATTGGAGAATACAAGAAGAGAAAGAGAGAGAGAGAGAGAGAGAGAGAGAAGGATGTCAGTCTAGGAGCTTTTCTCAACGTTCGAGTAAAGGGGCAGACCGTACTGACCGTACTTCATTACCCAGGAGCCCTCCAGCCTCTACGGGTCATCCGTTATCATTTTTACAACTGCCGCCATTCAACAATGTCGAATAAACTCCGTTAGGTATTGCGGCTTGGCCGCCGTCCGCAGGGGGATCTAAGAGGAGCCGTGCTTTTAAAGGTATCGATCGCGAATCCTTCGCTTCTGTCTACCTAGCGCTGGCTTAATAATTTATGGCGCTTCGTGCCTCGACGTTACTGACCAACGACGATGGAGACGGCGACGAGCTCGAAGCTCGTTGTCCTTTGAGCCTTACGCTTTCATCATCCTCACGGGAAATTTTTCATTCGGAATTATCCTTTTGTCCAATGTTCGACGTATATCCTCAACGAATAAGAGAAAATACACGGGGGTCTTGTCCAGTATTTTTTTTCTCTCCTTCTCTTCTCCTCCCCTTTCAATTTTTATTTATTTATATCCTTTTCTTTTTCTTTTCCCCTTCCCTCTCTCTTTCTCTCTTTCCTTTCCTTTTTCGTACGTCGAAAGAAAAAAGAAAAAAAAAAAAAAAAGAAAAAACTCCAAATCAAAAACACGAACAAATATATCCATTCTATCCGCGACCCACCGATCCTTATTATTAATATCTCAAAGCTATGATCATTAAACGAACGATCAGGATAAATCGGGCAGCTAATTCAGGACGTGTCCCTGTGCTATTTTGTAACGTTACGGGAGGGCATTGCATTGAATTGACCGAGCGAAAGATGTTCGCAACGGACAAATACGTTTCCTCTTTGCCTTTGTCTAAAAGCTCTTCGCGGAATTCCGCACGCGATACCGTATGATTATACCATGGTCGTTCCGGATCAAGGCTGCATCGTGTTCGCCGTTAATCTCGTGGCAGCGATGAATCGTCGTTGCAGCCCCTTTTACCGACTGCGCATCCGGCTCCGCATAGGTGTAAATACCGTGGTAGGTATCGATGTTGAATTCCAGTCGAGGTGAACGAATAAGAGAGAGAGAGAGACAAAGAGAACGAAAGAGAGTGAGTGAAAGAGAGAGATAGAAAGAGAGAAAGACAGAGAGAGAGAGAGAGAGAGAGAGAGAGAGAGGAGTGGGTAGGTAGGTCGGTAGAAGTCGATGGAAGCAAGTAGGGTGGTTTAGAAAAGAGGAGGAGTGCCGTGTACGATCCGCGTAGTCACTTAACAAGCCGAACTCATTACCATTCGTCAATTTGAGGTACGTTCGGTCGGAGTGACCAATGGCTCTCTATTCCGTGTAATGGGCTACGGTCCGACATCCGTCACCGTGGCACCCGTGCCAGGGCCGTTATAACTGGAGCACCACGTCTCTTTCTCTTTCCCTCTCTCTCTTTCTCTCTCTCTCTATCTTTCTCTTTCTCTTTACACCCTGCTTTGCCATACCAGAGGCATTCTCTCTTCCAACGACAGAGGGAATCAACTGGTTAGGCCCAAAGTGCCGACTATTCCATCTCTGTTTCTCTCTCTCTCTCTCTCTCTATCTGTCTATCTATATCTATATCTATCTTTCTCTTTCTCTTTGGAACGAGAAGATGAACTGGAAGAAAGGGGAAGGGATGGAAGAACGGTCAGCGGCCGTGGCATGGAACGTGGCCCCGAGGTTAAACGAGTTCCACTAACGAGTTGACAAATCGAGTCTCGGGGGGGTCGTGCCGAAGTAGACCTATAAAGTGAAGGTCGTGAGGGGGTTGGGGGCCCACGTCGTACGTATCACCCGTTACTGCACTCCGACACGTTTATTGCTCTTGTTCGCGGCATTCTCGTAACGAATGACTCCATGGCAGTCTGAAAGAGAAAGAGAGAGAGAAAGTGTGTGTTTGTGTGTGTGTATATATGAGAAAAAGAGAGAGAGAGAGAGAGAGAGAGAACATGTTAGAAAGACGAAGAAAGAGGACTAACAGGAGGACCACGAGGATCCGTTGTTCTCGTTGTTAGTCGATCTCGCGGAAGGATTGACGAATATTCCTCTTTCTTTAGCGCGATCAAATATCTACCTATGTATACGTCCAAAAGAATTGGCAGCTGAGAAAGAGAGAGAGAGGGAGAGAGAGAGAGAGAGAGAGAAAGAGAGAAAGAGCTATAGTTGGCGGCCATCAGCGAGGATGACATAGAGATATCGAGTCACGTTTCCAATCTTTGAAGATGACGCTGATGGATACCGCTCATCAATTGCCAGCCATCAGTGTCGTCCTCGGAAGCGTGAGTCGGTGGTATACATCCAGTTTTGCTTCTACGAGTAGAAGCACCGATTGTCTCGTCTACCTATATTGTCTCCTTAAATCTCAGCTGACTCGTTGCTAGCTTAATCCCCCCTCTCCCTCCCCAAGTACTAAATAGAGTTACTACTACGTTACTAGTATTATCGTTGTCGCGTTGAGAAATTTTTTCTTCTCTCTCTCTCTCTCTTTTTTTTTTTATTTCTTTTTTTTGTTATTTCTTTTTTTTTTTCAACGATCAAGAAATTCACAGCTACGTATCGTAAATCCATCGAGATGGTGTACATATACCTCTTTGATCGGACAACGACCGATTCATTGGTAGCCAACGAACGATCCGATCTAACACGTTCGGATGATAGAAAGAAAGAGAGAAATAAAAAGAGAGACTCTTGTTGTTTATTAGAAAGATCCAGCGAGGTTCTAACGATTCGTTCATCATGCGAACGATGTGATGTGTTCGCGAGGGAAGGTATTCGTGCTGGTATCTTTCCGAAGGTTAGGTATGTAAGTACCTTACGTAGGTACCTTGGCTGGAATGGGTAGGATGGTAAAGAGAGAAAGAGAGAGAAGGATATATAGAAAGAGAGATAGAGAGAGAGTGTGAGTGAGTGAGTGAGTGAGAGAGAGAGAGAAGCACGATGCAGTGCACGTCGTTCCAGCCGGCGTCCCTACGCCACCCTGTTATTTTCTGGAGGGCAAATTATCTCGGGGCCGCGGCGGTGCTCTCGATGCACTTGCCGCGGTGGCCGGTCCCGAGCATTACCCCGGCTAGTTGCACAGAAGAAGTAGCATCTTCGCGCACGTATCTCGAGCCACCACGGCGCATCAAGGCACGTCCTACTGGATTGCGGCTCGAACGATCTCTCCTCTCCGGCATCACGAGCCGCGCACCACTGCTGCTACCTGCTCTACGTATAACCCTCTGATACTCTCCTCTAAACTCCTTTTCTATCTCTCCCTCTATTTGTCCTCCTATTCTCTCTCTCTCTCTCTTTCTCTTTCTCTATCTCTATCTACCTTCTTTTTTTCCGTTCTATTCGGAATCCCGTACATGCGAATATACGACGTATGTATCGATTCTTACGTTGAAGAAGACGATACTTTGGAAAAACGATATTGCCGATTATGTCGATCATCGATTATCCCATTTAATTATTATCTTATCCTTCGCGACGAGTTTAATATATATAACGTTGAAGGATTAATATCGATCAGTCGATATACGCTTTATCAATTGTCATTAATTTCTCGATACCCCCTTACGTTAGAAGCGATAAATTTGTATTTTTATCATTATCAATGTTATTAATACAGCGGGAAATAACGTTATCGTTGCAGACATTTTTTACAATCTCGACAACGAGTATGTGAAGATATACGAGACGTGCGTACGTGAAACGTGTGCGCAAATATGTTTCCAAAGAGAGAGAGAGAGAGAGAGAGAGAGAGAGAAAGAGAAGAAAAAGAAGAAGAAGAAGAAGAAGTAAAAGGAGAAGAAAAGTAGGAGAAGCAAAAAAGAAAAAAAAAAAAAGAAAAAAATTAAATAAATACATTCCGCACCGTCTTCTCGTTGTTCTGCGAATTTTACGAAATAAATTTTACTCCGGGCCACGGGCCCGACCAAGCTTACGTCGCGTTTTAAATGTTCGACCTCGTACCACGTTTTGTTCTTCGCGCGTAACGTTGACATTGAACACCCCACCTCCCCCTCCTGCCCCTCTACTAACCCTCCCCTCCCCTCCCATCCCGTGTATCCACTCTATCACCGTGCTAGTTTTAAATAGAGGAGTCGTCGGGTCCGACCGAATACTGTTATTTCGTTCGTGCCGATGCTTCACCTCGCATGCGGAAACGATCGGGGATCGACAACATTGTAACGAAAGCACGTATCTCTCGGCGTTCCGAAGAGAAATGACCGGATAATTTTGCGAAAACTGTAACCGAGACGCGGCGGCGCGGCGCGGACATCTATTTGCTTGTTACGGGATATTTTTGGCTTTCGAGAAAGAGAGAGAGAGAGAGAGAGAGAGAGAGAGAGAGAGAGAGAGAGAGAGAGAGAGAGAGAAACATATCTTGCAAACTCGACGTCTGTAAGCTTTTATAGAGGTACTAAGCGATCCCTGTCTAATCTCTTTTCGGTTTTCTTTGATGACGATCCATAATAAATTTAATATATCTAAATAAAAAAATGTATTTACTCTATTTCGTTCGAGTACAATAAATTAATCTAATACCAATATAAATACTGTTCTAATTTATTTATTTATATATATATATATTATTTTGATATATGTTATATATATATATATTTTATGTATATTATATATATATTATATTATTTATATTAATATATGCATAATACGTTCCATCCCAGAGAAATTTGTAATTCGTTTTTATTATTAATTTTTACTCGCGTTTTTTTCTTTTCCTTTCATCGAAAAAAAAAATATACATATATAAATAAATAAATTCACCGAATGACGAGTTTCTAGAAAGGAGAGTGAGAGAGACAAAAAATGAGAAAAGTAAAAGAAGAAAAAAAGGCTAGAATCGTGTTACACGGGCGAGTCCGAAGTAGATTAACTGGTTCGTTCGTGAACTCCAGAGATTGACAGTACTCGAGAGAAGACAGCTAGCGTAGTATGAAGAATTAGTCCACGAAGGAAGAAGGAAATTAAGGCGGCATGTACGTAAGCGAGATTGGACGGTATTAGGGTGTCTTAAGGAGCAACAGAAAAGAGAAGTGTGTGCCGTTGCCGACGCTGACGACGCCAACATTGAAGCTGATACGAGCCAGAAGCCAACCGTGGCGAGCCGATGCTTACTTGGAAGCGCTTTATCATCTCGTCCTAATTCAGGAGTTTAAATATTTATACCGTCGCCAGGGTGACCTCACGACACCATCTCTCTCTTTCTTTATCTCTCTCTCTCTCTCTCTCTATCTTATTCGAGTCTCTTGCGATGGAGAGCAAACCGAATCTATTTTTTCCACGAGCACCACTCGCGTATACTACGCGACTGATTTATGTCTCGGCGTACTTTAAAAGTGCTCGAAAAGCCGTCCCAGCATGAAAGTGACCCAACTCATTCGCGGAAGACACCTTTTACGTGTTTCCGTTCTTCCCGTCTTATACAAGTATACTACTTTCAGTTTCTCTATCTCTCTCTCCCTCTCTCTCTCTCTCTCTCTCTCTCTCTCTCTCTTTCTCGACAATAAAATCAATAATAATATATAAATAATAAATATATTTAGTTTCTTAATATGAGATGAGTTTCGTGATATGAGAAAAATTGTATAAATCATAATAAACATTTTACGATTTCTAATCGTGCAATCCAAATTCATTAATGCCTCTTTCTATTCGATTCATCTTTTTTCTTTTTTTTTTTTTTTTATTTTGTTCGAGATAGGGAAAACGAATTGTTTCCCTCTATTTACAATGGTGATCATCGAACGAGCTAAAATTCCCCTCGATCTCCCTCTCTCTCTCTGAAATTCCAGAGACTCGGAAATCACCCGAGGAATAATACGAGACCATCAACTCTCCTTCCCCTCTCACTCCCACCTTACCCTTTCCGTCCCAAAAGCCGTTCTTGATCCTTATGTCGTTTGAACCCCTTCTTCTCGATTCCCGAAGGGTCACGAACGTGCGATGAAATCAACAAGAACAACAAGCATCGTTGTACGATAGCAAAGGCACTTGGCCTGGAGTGACATTCGTTGGAAGGGTTGTGAAAGAAGTTATTTTCTCTCTTTCTTACGTTTGGACCCTTATTACGATTGTAGTCTTCCAAACCGAGAGAATGAGAGAGAGAGAGAGAGAGAGAGAGAGAGAGAGATAAAGATAAAGAGAGTAAAATAAGGGTTCCTAAACTACTCAAGCGTACGTTGTCCGATCGTACTGTTATTGCCTGTCAATTGTACGAGTTCGACGTTATTAAATTAATATTAGGGGCTAACTTAAGCCGTTCTTTGAAGATAGAAAAGGGTCACTCGTTGTCCGGTTTTTCTTTTATTTGCGAAGAATTTCCCATGAGGATTTTCGTACCCATGGAAATGCCAATTCTAATGTCCATGACACCATACTATCTTTTCCTGTTTCTATTTCGGTGATGGAATTATCTTTGACAGGTACACGTTTGCCTTGTTATATTCTCTCTCTCTCTCTCTCTCTCTCTCTCTCACTGTTACTCTTACTCTTACCCTTGCTCTTTCTTTCAAGGTATAAACAGCTGTCGTTCAAGATGTTTGCCATATGGACCGACAAAGAGCCTAAATCATAGAGCTTAATTAGTATTTGAAATTCTCACGTATACATTAATACTTATACATACATACATACATACATACATACGCATTATACCTATCTGTTAAATTATTAATAAAGAGTGCTGTTTCTTAAGTCACTTGTTAGAAACTGTCACGTAGGATACTACTTACTTACTTATATACAGCTCGAGGCTATAAAGTGCGGTCTACATAAGAAGGGAGACACACAAGCTTCCGTTGTCAAACGCATTTAGCTTCTACAAACGAGAACTTGAGAGAAACCCTTCCGGCTATGTCGTCGAGTCTTGCGGAGTTTAATTACCGGGCGTAAGGAGGAGAGAGGAGAGAAAGAGAGAGAGAGAGAGAGAGAGAGAGAGAGAACTGTCGTACGATCGAATAAGCCACGTCACTTTATTACTTTATAATAAAAGGGTTCGGTTAGTTCGATACGATATCCACGATCAGAATATTAAGATATAAATGATACATTTATATAACATATATTCAAAGGATCACGATATGATTATTCCCTTAATAATTTTTTACCACGAATATTCAATGATCGAACTAATTGTCCATCGAATCATTATACGTCTCCTTGACTTACGTATCGTAGGTCAAACTGAAATAATAATAATAATAATAATAATAATAATAATATCGTTGAAGAACAACACTTTAACATGGAATCTTTAAATATTTTTTCTTTTTTTTTTTTTCTTTTTTGTATACTCGTACACGCATTTATATATTCTTCCTTGAACCCTTTCTGGTTTGTAGATACCTTGATATCGTCGGGCAAATTGGAAGTTTGTTGGGATAAGCCACGAGAACGTTTACGAGTTCTCATGGTTCATCCGTCGATCGCGATAATGATAAATAATTATTTCACGGGACTAACGTAATTGCACGTAATTGGGAAGAAAATATTTCAGAGAAATCGTTCGCCGAATGATTTCCGTGAGAGACAGGAGGAAATATAGAAAAAGGAATAAGAGTGAAAGAAGAAGAGGGAGACACAGACAGAGAGAGAGAGAGAGAGATAGATAGATAGATAGATAGATAGAGAGAGAGAGAGAGAAGGAATTGACAAGAAAACAATTGCGTGGAACGATTATGACGATCGTGCGAAGGCACACGAAAGAGAAAGAAAAAGGTGGCGCCGGCGAGAGATAGTGTAGTATATCCTGAAGAAGAAAAAGAAGAGAAAAAAAAGGAGAAGGTGGTGAAGAAAAGGAGGAGGAGAAGAAGAAGAAGAAGAAGAAAAAAAGAAGAAGAGAAAAAAGGAAGGAAGGAAGGAAAAAAAAAAAAGAGTTACTAATGTCGGTCACGAACGCGCCACGAAATCTCTTCCAGCTGCTGTCCGTCTTCTTTTAAGGGGGTGGAGAAAGAGGGGCTAGTACACCAGCTCATCCGTGAAATTCTCGTCCCCGAAATTAATAGCGGCACATTTTTCTGCCTGAAAGAGAGAAAGAGAGATAGATAGATGGATGGATGTATGGATAGATAGATAAATAGATAGATAGATAGATAGATTGATAAAGATAGACAATAAGAGAGAGAGAGAGAAAGAGAGAGTCAGAACTTCTATATCTATTCGATTCGGGGATCAACCGGTGTAGGGATATTAACGAAAAAAAAAAAAAATTGATAAATAAAGAAATAAACAAAAAAGCAATCTTTCACATCATTATTAATGAACGTGCGATCGCGAAGATTAAGTGATATTACAAAATTTGCGAGATTTTTTGACGTCTTATCAGACAATCGGCTATGTTCATTTTAATAATTGACGAAAAAAAGATCAAAGAGTAAACGTGATAGAGACGAAGACAGAGGGTAGAGATAGATAGATAGATAGATAGATAGATAGATAGAGAGAGAGAGAGAGAGAGAGAGAGAGAGAGAGAGAGAGATGAGGATTGGAAGAGTTAAACAAACGGTTAGGACACCCGGCAAAAGGAATTCACGAGAGAGGCACGAACGCGTCTCGTGTAATTCTAATAAAATATATCCCGCAATTAGCTTCCGCCGGTCCTAAATATTCTCACGACGAAACTGCTCCTTATCTATTGGCCTCATTGGCTCGAGGAGCTCTAAACCCGAATGTTAAATTAAAGTAGATAGGCCATTTGTCAACCGGCGTTGCAATTTTAATCCGTCCGTCGTTATGGTTGTCGCGTCACCCTATATGTATATCCCCCCTCGTAACCGTGCAAAAAGTCTTGTCCCTTTACGTATTCGTACTAACGAGTTCGATTGTCTTACACGATCGAAACGAATGATCTTCTTCTTCTACTTCTACTTCTTCTACTTCTCTCTCTCTCTCTCTCTCTCTCTCTCTCGTATCTTTTTCTGTCGTAAGCGAAATTTAACCGACGCTCCTCCCGAGAATCATCATCACCGTACGAATTCTATCGCGGCGAAAACTCGACGAATAGGAATTTCTACGAATTTTCTCGGACCCTTTTATCAAAGACCACCTCGGTACGTTCGAGTCCCGCTAACTAGTAGCCCTTCGCTAACGCTAACTCGTTTTTCTAATTACGCTGCCACTTCTGTCGTTTGGAGTTAAGAGAGAATGAGAGAGATAGGGCAAGAGTAAGAGAAAGAGAAAGAGAATGAGAGAGAGAGAAAAGAAAAAGAAACTCTCTCTCTCTCTCTCTCTCTCTCTCTCTCTCTTTCTATGTCTCTCTCCCCGATAAACTTAGGTGTCGGACGTGCGAGAACGGACTTTAGTTCTTGTGTAAGTCAGTAAGAATGTGTTAGTAGACCCTTTTGCTAGATCAAAGCGCCCCCAAAGATCAATACCCTTCTGAGACGCAGGAGCTGCTCTCCGATAGCGAGAAAAAGAAGAAGTGAGAGAGGAATAGAGAGGAGAGAGAGAGAGAGAGAGAGAGAGAGAGAGAGATGAGGGGAAGTGGGTGGGGGGAGGGTAAAGAAGTATAGGAAAAGAATAGAGAGAATGGGAGCTTGCGATAGCTTGATCGAGGGCACAAGGCATTAGTGGTCCACTCAACTTCTCTCTCTCTCTCTCTCTCTCTCTCTTTCCTTTTACTCCCTTCGACCCTTTTATAAACATGTCACGTACTTCTTTTTCACCGAACGGAAGCAAAGGGGCATAAATAGGCGCAATTAAGGGTTCTAGATAAGAGAACCAACTCGACTGCAACATTCATGGAACTTCTTTCACGATAGAACGGTGGTATGGGGTAGATGGGGGATGACTCTGAGAATGGTAGTAAATAAACAACTGGTCACTTTGTGTATGAATAATATAAAACGAGTGATTACTATACGCAGGTGACGATTATTATTTAAGTCGAGTTTTATAGAGTACTGCGGTTATGTTTGAATCGATGTTGTATATTACGAGATAAATCGAGATAAATTGTATATTACGATTTAATCTCGTATATATATATTGTTTTTCCTTAAATAAAATAAACGAAATAAAATGTCGCCACACGTCTTAGTTCGATCACGAAACAATCGTTTAATTGGATATAAGGAGAACGAAAATGACATTATAATTGTCGTATATTACTTTTGTATCACACTTTTATATCCAATTATAATGTAACTATCAATCTCCAGGATCAATGGTAATATACTATTAGGTAAAAAGAAAAAGGAAACTTAACGAAAGCATCGAAATTACGAGTGATCTGTTCCCTACTTTTTTGTTTTTCTTTTTCTTTTTTAATATCGTAAAACAAAAACGAAACGAAAATTGTTCGTCGTCGAAGTTCAATCGGATGTAGGGTCCGGTCGTTTTAATGAGTTAAAAAAAAAAAAAAAAAAAAAAAGAGGAAAATAGAAAAAGTAAAAGAAAAAAAATTACGAAATCAATCTCCGTGACTGTGGTGATATTAATTTCGATAAAGTGGACGGACGGTAGGCGGAAATATTGCTAGGGCCTATATGAACGAGGCGAATAAATCACGTGGAATCGCTGCTGAAACGATGTCATCTTTCGGTAACCGCAATGTGCCGTGGGCTCGCATACGGAGCCCTAGATATTTGGTTAAATATTAACGATGCCGTTAAAACAACGCATTTGCGGTTCGTTAAAGCGGAGGGCCGCGTTTAACGGCAGCCCGTTAAGGTGTTCGAGTTCTACGAGCAGTTAAGGCTAAAGTAAGTGCTGCCTCGCCGATATGGGAACATAGAAGACCAATGATTTCTCGAGGATTTTTCTTTACTACAAAGAAATACGACGGCGGTAAGATTTTTTTCTTCTTTTTTGTTTTTTTTTTTTTTTTGTTTCATGTATTCACTTTTCGAACGACGATGTCTTCGTTTTTTATTCATTCATTCATTCATTCATTTATTTTTTTTTATCATCTTAAAGGTTTCGAAATATACTACGACGAGTCGGAGATATTTCGGTCTTTTCCTTTACGTTCCTTTTCTTTTTTATTTTTTTTTTTTTATTTTTTTCAATACCACGCATTTCAAACTTTCAACGTTTTTCGAGATAAGTTCTCAACGGGAACGGAAATGAAAATCTTCACGCAAAATAGAATGAACAAATGTACAAACGAATCCTTGTTTTCTCTCTTTTCTCTTTTTCCTTTTTTTCTTTTTTTTTTTTATCGTCGCTCCATCTTAAAACTGTACCAATCGACAAGATTGAAAATCAAACGGCGGCAAAGTTCTCGTTATAGAGATAAAGGAATAAAGTAATCCTGGCAATAAATCGCGGAATAGGATTGATCGGAGATAACGGTAAAGGCGTGCACTCGTGGATGCGTCCCGGCTATCTCGGTAAGGTTCAACTTTTTATCCGGCCTTGGGAAAACTAGTTTCCAAGCAAATGAAGAGTTATCGTTGCGGGAGGATGGTAGATTTTTTCGAAAGGGACGCTCTAGGTCAGGAGGAAGGAAAGAGGAAAAAGAAGGGAAAGAGATAGACAGAATAAAAAAAAAAAAAAAGAAGAAGTAGAAGGAGAAGGAGAAGGAGAAGAAGAAGAAGAAGAAGAAAAGGATGTCTTTCGATTTGCATCTTTGGGTTGGCAGGCAGCTTGGCACGCTCGTAAATCCATCTTAGCGAAGCTTCTGACCCACTATCCGCACTTGTACTATTATTCTAAGAGCTCGGGGAAAGAAAGGAGAAGGGGCTAGAGACGAGTAGCACCGATCCCGTTGGATAACGAGAGCGAAGCGATAAAACTGTTCGGTGGTATGTAAATTGCAGTCTTTTACATATCCGCCCAGGTTCACTGGCTCAAAAGAATGGGCCGAAAGGTCTGTTAGGGTGGTAGAGGATACTTGTGGAGTATCGATGATGGTGTTCACGTTGGTGAAAGGAAGACGGAGGACGACGGCGTGAGAGTTCCGAGCCGTGATAAAACTGGACGGAGAGTGGAGAGAGTGAGAGAGAGAGAGAGAGAGAGGTGATATTTTAAGGGTGGCCCGCCCCCATAGACGCAACCCACCTCAGACTTTCTTAGTCTCGGTGAGTAAGTAAGTGGGTGGACTAGTTAGGATGTGGCGTAGGGACAACGAGCATAAATTCTCGAACGAGACGAGGGATGACCAGGCTGCACGCGAAGTCCCACGATTCTATTCTCCGTCTTTATCTTTCTTTCTCTCTTTCTCTCCCTCGCCCTCTTCGCTCTTTCTCTCTTACCTTATTCTTTCTTGACCCTCTCGACCCTTTTCAGAAATACTCCGAAGGCTTCATTTCATTCTGTCCCTTTCTCCTTACCACCTTAGTTTCGTCGCACGTCAAACCCCTCGCGCTAGATTAACCTCCGATTCTCCTCGTGAAAATAACACGAAAGAAAATCGGGCGTATACCTCTCTTATCAGAGGAAAAGAAAAACGACTACGAGGAAAGAATAAGAGGAAGAAGGAAGAAAATAAGAAGAAGAGATGGTCGTATCTTTGAAGGAAGGATAGCAAAAAATAGAATGAAATAGAACGAATAAGACCGAACTGTTCCTTATAACAAAACGTCCGAATGCCTTCCTCGAGAGACTAATTCCTTGCTAAAGTCCAGCTCAAGAATCTCTACTCTGTAAACTCCAGTAAGGGGTCGTGATAACGTCTCCTGTGGTAGGATAGACTTTGGCACGCGGAGGTTGACAGCTCGATGCCACGCTAAAACGTCACCTGGCCCCAACGTACCAGGAAACACATTGCTATCGAGTCCGAAATACCAAACCTCGATCTCTCTCATTCTCGACGGGTGATCCCGTTTCGAACATATTTCAAATTCCAAGACGCGACCCTAAGAGTCATCTCTCGACAATCTTCCGACCGGTCGAAAATTGCCCCGAACGAATCTTGATCGATGTCTCGCCGTGTCTCTGCTGTCGCGTTTTTAACGATCAATAACGTTTCTAACGAGCGATAGATATTTTTTTTTTTTTATTTTCGTTCGTTCGTTCGTTTTCTTTATTTAAGTCTAAGGCCAAATATATATATATACAATATGATTTATCGTTACTCTATCATCGAGCGTCCTTTTTTTTCTTTTCGTTTATTTATTTATTTATTTATTTATTTATTTATTCTTTTTTCTTTTCTTTTTTTTTTTTTTTTAATTTACACTCCCCTTCCCCGTTTCTCGTAAACTCAATCGCGTAGCACGTTTACCGTATTAACCGTACGCTTTATTTATTTAACGAACACCTGTTTTTTTATTTTCTTCTATTTTACTTTATTTTCTTTTTTTTTTCATTCGATATCAATTCTCCTCCCGATAGAGTCGGTCGAAGAAAATCGATTCAATAATTAGAAGAGGGTAGCGGAAATCGGGGAGGGCGGGGGGTGGGAGAGGGAGAGGGAGAGGGCATGACTCAGGCGGCGCTATTAAAAAGAATTACTCGCGTCTTAGGATCGGGATCGAGGAATCATTATTGTAGGGCGATGGTAGGAACGTTGGCGTGTCACCAGACCACCGTGGAAATGTCTGTGCCGTTACTCGTAGCCTCGCCGCGGTGTTGATCGATGGCCACCCGTCAGTTGGCACCACTTTTAATTAAACCACCCTCAAGATTAGCCCCGGCTCCCTCTTCTTTCCGAGCTTTCCGTTCCTTGTAATTGTTTTAAATCTCACCCCATACCGTGTTGGACGCTGCTCCCTTTCTAACAGTTTAGCCGAGAGGAGAAAAAAACCGCAAGCCCTGTCAGGGTGACAGATTCAACGGTCTCTACTGACATTTATAAGATCGTAACAACAAAAGGGTTTAGCATCTTGCACATCTTCTCCCACTTCCTCCTTCTAAAGATTCGACTCTCTCTCTCTCTCTCTCTCTCTCTCTCTCTCTCGCTTTTTTACTATCTTCTCAAAGGCTAATAAAATATAATCCCGTTAAGGAGAAAAAATGTATTACGATGATTTGTCATTGTTGTAAGGCCAGTTGAAAAATAGACGTCCTAAATTGGAGGATCTTATGGAACCCGAATGGAAACAAAAGAAAAAATAAATAAATAAATAAATAAATGCAAAACAATAAAAAAAATAAAGAAGGAGGAAATAAGAATATCCTAAAAGACAATTTTGATTCAAGCGACTACTTCTAAAATATCCAACATAGAACGTGTTTCACGCAGAAAGGCTGGACTACCGACGGTTAAAGTTGGGATATCCATCCATAACGGCGGTCCAAATGTTGTAACGGCGCTACCGAGTTAACGGCACCGAGATATACGGTAATTGTATGGTGGCTAACTTACAGACTCCGAATTGCTCCAGGGCTTCAAGTACCTTTCGGTGGTATCACCGACTCTCAACATCCACCTGCAGACGCATCGGCCGAGATAGATGGAAAGACAGAGAAGCGAGAGAGAGAGAGAGAGAGAGAGAGAGAGAGAGAGGGAGAGAGAGAGGCAGGGATAAAGAGAGATAGATATAGAACTCGGCTAGGAAAACCACCCGAGTTTAACATCGACCCTCTTCGCCGTAGCCGAACGCGAGAGAGACGTTCAAGGAAGTTCGACCGTCTGCTTTCGAGACCTTTCGTGATTATGTGTAGCCTCGCAGAAAGTAACTTCTCGATTTCATGATCGGATCGATATCGAACGGTCTCCCGAATCGAATCTATAAAGATTTTGGACGATCAATGGTAATCGTACAATTTTTCATGGACTTGTGTCTCTT
>OU964968.1:7276151-7338651 GCA_918808275.2 Dolichovespula sylvestris
TTTCAAGGGTGAAGAGTACGCGGGGTTTGTAAGGGTGGCGAATGAGGGGTTTGTGGAGGAAGGGGAGAACGGATCAATCGCACCTTCCGTCGGACGTAGTTTCTTCTTTATAAATGAGAGAAGCGAAGGGGGTGGATTACGGGGACGGGACGAGAGTTTCGAAGGCAGTTCAGATATTCACCGGTTGATTACCGGTCCCGGCTGGGCCAGGAGAACGAGGGAAAGGGCGGTGGGAGGTAGGGTGGGGCAGGAGAGAGGGAGAGAGGGAGAGGGAATCCCCTAGAGGACGCTAACTCGACAACTGACAAATTAGCCCGGCGCACCGACGACACTTGCAAAATGGGTCGACAAGAAGATGGCCCGTTTCGGTTTAAATTCGATCCTACTCTATACCCGCTGCAGCCTTCGGACCGATGAGATTCGAAACGACTCGTTCGAATTACTTGCACCTGCATACCTCTAAATTGAAATTTAGGCGGGTTCGCTTTATCTATCGCTCCCGTTATTATTAATATTATCATTATTAACTCGCTCTCGCGACGTTAACGACGCCTAATTGTAACTTAATTAGAAAAAAAAAAAAAAAAAAAAATTCCAACTCTCGTCTCCGAGCATACTTCGAAACGAAATCTTGACGATATTACTTAAAATTGGATTGGTGGAGCGAGAAGGACAGAAAAAAGAGAGTTAAGTATAATCCCGCTGGATAAAACGTTTCGCGCGATGAAAAGAATATGGAAAAAATAAAATTGGGAAGGGAAGAACAAGGATGAATTCGAGGATAAAATACGTGCGGTAGAGTTTCGTAAACACGAACGTCGCGAGTGTAATACTTTTTAAAAGGAGAAAATGGAGTAGGCAACGGGGATTGTTATTCCCGCGGCGTAGTAGCTTCGGTGTCGCTTTCACTAGAGTCGGTTACTGATAAACGAGCGGTTTCACCCCCACGCGTTGCCCCCTGAATGTAAACTCACCCTTATTCCTCGACACGCTTTAAGCTCTCTTACGGTCTCTCCCGTTCCCGCTAAGCGAGGCCGCCGTGTAAATCGTTTTCCGACTTAAACGATTGTCGACGACAGACCCGGAATTAATCGTCGTGATTCCGCTCGTCGACTTTCTCGCTCGAACGTCGAGCGAGAAAGAAGCGCTTAATCATCCTAAAACCGAGTACCGCATTATACGAACGAGTTGCGTCGACCATTTTTTTTTTTTTTGTTACTCTTTTTCTCCCATTTATCGTCTTTCTCTCTCGTTCCTTTAAACGTTGCTCGTATGTATTTACGTAAAATATCACACATCATATACGTAATTACAACCTTGAGATTTTACTCCTCTTCGTCTTTTTTCTTTTTTTTTTTTTTTTTTTTTTTTTTTTTTTCTTTTAATTCGATTAAAAAGAGAAAAACATCTTCATTTCGTCGCCTCGGCGGATCTCGTTCGTCCGGATAAAATAAAAAAAAAAAATAAAGAAAACAAAACATTGAATCGATCGATAAAAATCCTTACGTCTAATCAAATCTAACATGGAACAATACGTGTTACGATATTAAATGTTCCGAACTAAAAGAGACACTATATCTATCTACAAGGATAAGGATACGATCCGTCCGTCCATCGCGCTTCCCCTTTTCCTATCTCTTATCTTGGATGTACCAAATCGAGAAAGATTTTGACGAACATTCGTCAAGATGAAAGAATAAGAGCCCGAGAAGATTTACTAGTAAGGACGTTGAACTAGACGTTCTAAGCGACGAGTCACACGAAAAAGAGGCGCCTTTTCGTGTACGTGAGTGGCCAAAGGTGGAACGTCACGTTTCTTTGGGTCGTATCCCATGGGAACGATGTCTCAAACGAACACGGGGGACCCATGTCGAGGCACCTGCACCAAAATTCCACGAGAGAAAGATGAGGAGGAAATGGGGGGGGGGTAGAAGGGAGGGGAGAGAGCAAAAGAAGAAGGAAATATTGGCTCGCGTGATAACCTTTACCTAAAGGGACAAAACTTTTTCCGATCTTATTGCGTAGCAAAGCTCGCGCGATAACTTTGTCATAGCCAATTTATACAATTGGCATGGCACGCCGCTATTTGGCACTGGGGACTCACGAATTTATGGCTAATGTCCCGCATGCTCTTTTCTCTCTCTCTCTCTCTCTCTCTCTCTCTCTCTCTCTCTGTCTCTCGATGCCGCAGCCCGAGAAATAACTCGGCAAAGCCGAGAAAAAGAAAAAGAAAAATAAATAAAGGGGCTGTGATCACGTATCTCCTCTAGCTCTTGCTTCTTAAGACTTTCTCTTGGTTTTCTCACGATACCAAGGGACGAGAGAGAGAGAGAGAGAGAGAGAGAGAGAGAGATCGTACATCAATACTGTGCTACTAGGATATCTATTTTATTTTCTTTTTTTTCTTTTTTTTTCTTTTTTTTTTTACGTACAAATTAAGATATCTTAAGACATTCTCCATGGTACGTCCATTTTAATTACAATATCTTAATGCCTACCTTAAAATACTTCTTCTCCTATTACATATCTTATCTCGCTTTCTAATAGCTAATATCTTACAATTAATGGTTATGTAAAGTAGATACTTACAAATTACCATAATCATTCCGATGAAAAATTATAATTCCATTTTTTCTTTTTCCTTCTCCAACGATATCTTCGAACAAATAAAACGTATACGCACTCGTATGCGTTCGTGAGTACGAGCGCGCGCGCGCGCCTATGTGTTTCTCTATTTAATTAGCATGATATTAATAAAATTATGACGGATATTAATTATCAATATAGATATATAATAATTATGTATATCAAATTTCGAAACAGGATTCGTCACAGCGAAGAAATAATTAATATCGATCCTGGAGAGAGAGAGAGAGAGTAGTAAAATGATATGGGATCGCAAGGACGCTTTGGTTTGATTATACCAAGGGTAACAAGAATAAGAGAGAGAGAGAGAGAGAGAGCGAGAGAGAGAGAGAGAAATTCACCCTTATGCGTAACATCCCTTGGATTGTCTACATCGTTCTAGCCAATTGGTATTCAGCCTGGCGGGTCCCCTTAGAACGATGTAACAGCATCGTGGACATGTGTCACCTAGAACGATTTCAACTTTGTACGAACCGGAAATAGCTGTTTAAAATTGCATCGAGGGTCTCCCGTTAAGGGCACGTGCGCTTTTTTTAATGTCTCGACGAACGTTCACGATAATGTCCTTTAAAGCTTTTATTAACGGCGGTCGACGTACGTGGCACGAATCGCCATTGCCGTTCTCATGCGACATTACGTATGATCTCTCCTCGATCCCGATCCCTTTTATCAAATGATCGGTTAAGGATAGTTCAATTCTTTAAGAAAATACAAAAATATCATATGGAAAGTTCGATGTTACGTATTAGATATTACATTTTCACTTGCGCGTGTAATGCGTTAAACGTTTGTATATATTTATATGAAATAAAATTCTATATATTTGATCAATATTTTTATTAATCAATGATGAATATTTTGTAAAATAAATGATCGATATATTTTGATTAGTATAAAATAATGAAGTGGAAGATCAACGTCACTTATATTCCGTAATGATATTTTATAACGAATGTTATACTTACATACTGATCGAATAAATAACACCCTATAATGTATATTCGTTATCGTTGATAATCCAGTATATATATATGTGTGTGTGTGTGTGTGTGTGTGACATTATGTGGATAACTTTTAAGATCCTAGACGTAGCTTTTAATGTCTTCGCTACAGATCGATAAGAAAACCGTCCAACGGAAAGCGAAGTGTCCATTATGGCATTAACTCTGTCAGAAGGGGGACTTCCTACTTCTCCCGAGGGAGGAAAAGTTTTGGCAATGATTAACCGAACTCGGCTTCTCGCCTTCTTCCATCAATCGATAGAAGTGGTCTCGCTTGATTTGTTGATCATAATTATAGAAGAAAGAGAGAGAGAGAGAGAGAGAGAGAGAGAGAGAGAGAAAAAGAGAGTTTCTTTCTCGTTTCGTAAAATATATCCATAACTATTTATTTCGGTGTTTCTTTTACGAAAGATTTATATTTACCTACTTCCTTCCTCTTTCTTTTCTGTACTTTTCTTTCTTTCTTTCTTTCTTTCTTTTTTTTTTTTTTTTCATCGCGAACGACATCTACAGATATTATATGGAACGATGACGGATATAGGATGAAAAATGAAATATTAACGAAATCGCGTTTTCGCTCGATTCAACAAACGAAAGTGGCAGCGACAAAACAGCAAAGGAATGGACATAAAGCAAACAGTCTAGCGAACTTCTCTCGACACGGTCCTTTTTTTCTATCCAAAAAAAAAATAGTCCTCGATAAACGAGCATAATTTTCGACTGATCACCTTTCCAAACAAAATTATACCAGTAAAGTTAATAATAAAAAAAAAAAGCAATACAAAATATATAAAAAAGACAAAAAATGTGCGCGCTATTATCATCGACAAGAAGCACCATGTTTCTTCGGTATAACAAGCTTCCAATAGGATTCATGCAAAACTTCTTTGGATCTACCTTTAAAAAGAGCTTTTCGACAAGTTAGTCATAGGGAATGCGAATAAACGTTCTTTTTCTCCTTTTTTTTTTGTGTTCTTTTTTTACACGAATACTATTATACGATTTTTTATTTATTTTTGTTCTTTCTCTCTCTCTCTCTCTCTCTCTCTCTCTCTCTCCGTCTCTTCGTCGCAGCTTCCATTCGAGATAAGGGGGATAACAGTTCATCGAAGAAGACTAGCTTTCTAACGAAATTAAAAAATATCTTTAACAAATCAGGTGAGATATTTCATTATACCCATATAAGTATTTAACGGGATTCTTGACAAAAAGAAAAAAGAAAAAAGGAAAAATTAAATATCGACGTTTCATGAGAATTACGATTATTTTCTACTTTTTTTTCTTTCTTTCCTTTTTCTTTTTTCTTTTTTTTTTTAATTTTTTCTTTCTCTACGATAAGATTAACGATAGAGGTTGAGTTCTAACCTAAAAATTTGTAGACAACATCAGCAACGAAGTACACGACAAGATCGCTTATCTTCAATCGGCAATCTCGCAAACCGTGCACTTAGAGAATAAACTTATCAATCGGCAAATAAATCAAACTATGGAATCGAGGATGAATAATGACGTTGACAGAGATCTCACGAATGTAATTGAACGTAAAACGAGCAATCGAACCGCCAAAAGTATCGAGAATATGTTCGCTTACGATCTAACTGGGATGACCTTGAAAGGGAATCCTACGATATTTACGATGTACAACATATGGAGCAACGAATTCGACAATTTCTATCGATTGATGAAATACGATAATTGTATCAACGATTCGATGATATTAATTAACAATTGCACGAAAAATCAATCGGATATCGATCCATGGAATCAATATCACTTTCCAACGCGTACGAGATCGCTCTTCGGTTTTGGTACGTTATTACGTAGTTTGATCCACAGGGATCACGGGGAAGTTTCAAAAGTCGCAAGTTTCGTCCCGCGTAGTCCGAAGCCGCCGATAAGAGAACCTAATATGCCTGAAAAGCGCGATAAGAAGGACAAGGGTAAGGAAAAGAAGGAGAAGAAACCCGTGATTCGTACTTTAGATCGTTACGTTAAAACGTCGAAAAATTTTCTCAAAATAAATATCGGAGAGAGTACGCAATACGTGAGCAATCTGGCAATGGCACGTACACCGACGACTATCTACGATTCGAACATGTCGATCGGCAAGAGATACGTGTCCTCGGAAATGAACAAATTGTCCGAGGACACCACGGCCACGTCGAATATTACGAACATATCGAACAAAACGGAAAATATCTTTACGAAGGCCGACGTACCTTCCGACAATTCGGTCATATCCTTCGATAAGAATTATCAAGCGGCCGACGGTATAACGAATGATAAAAACGAAACTTCGGAAATAAGCGAAGATTCCGAATTGAGCCACGAGAGTGAAATATCCGCTTGGAAAACGTTGGTCGAAAAATCTAAACCACCGCCCGAGAAGAAGGTCGAGCAGGAATTGGTAGAGTTGCAGTTGGACAAGGTGTCGATACGTCCGGAACCACCGATACCCAAATTGGACGTAGAGATGGTCAAGCCCATGAATCAGGAGATAAGGCACGACGACGATTTCATCGAGACTATAACAACCGATCACAAATCGACGGGAACGTTGGAAAACACTAGGGTTGGGAATACATTGGAAACGCATAAGGTCGAGAACAGAAAGTATCACACGGGCTCGAATACGGGAAAAGGATTTAACGTGGAAAAGGATAAATCTCAAATAATCCCGATTAACAGAAACTTCAGCAAGTCTCGTTCACCTTCGAACACGGATCCTGAAAGTGCTCAACGATCTAACCCTCAAAACCAGCAACTTTCTATAACTAAAGTGCAATCCGATCAGAACGCTTTTGCCAGATCGTCCGCCAGGGAGTTGGAAAATACTGACGAAGGTACTTCGAATGAGAGCAAACGATCCTCGTTATCAACTGACTTTCAATCGGGAAATCGCAAGCACGACGATGAAACGACGGCCGTTAACTTCACCCAAACTTTCGACGCGGTAGACGGCGAACGAGTTATTTCTTTGAATCACACGAATCAGGGCGATGCACGTTTGCCAACATCGGTTACAATATCGTCGCGGCCCAAACAAGAAATCAACGACAATCGATTGGATAATGATATTATGAATAGCAAAGACTCTCAGGACTATTCGTACGCTAATATGAACGTAGCCGCTCACGATGAGTATCCCTATACCTGTTTCGATGAGTCTTACATCGATGAAAATAAATACCTCGATTCTAAAAACGAATTGGATCGGAATGACGATCGAAACGATTCGATCGAGAAACAAATTGCGGAAGTTGCAACAACGATGAAAGAAGACGAGGAGAGCAAAAAACTTGAGATGATAGCCAATACGAACGATGAATTCGTTCGCATACCGGGTGATCCTTATCCGTATAGCCGTGAACACTTCAAGAAATGGCGATTACCACGTAAGAAGACGTTCGAGGATACGATTTTAAAGACGTTGCAAAATAAATCGGACAATATGTCGGATAACGTCGAGTCGCGTTCGTCGAAAATACTTGGTTCATCTGGCGTTGGAAATTTAGATGACACGAAGAACAATTCCATTCAGAAGGAAAAGCAACCGATAAGAGAGATGTCCCATGATTCCCATATTCACGACAAGTCGTATCGCGCTATGCTGACCGATAACGTCGAAAATGAATATCGTTCGAAGAAATTAAAGAAAACCCGTCACCCTATGAAATTTAACAACAGGAAGTTCTACGTTTCTTCGATCGATCAACAGATAGTTCCTGAATGTCTTCGACGTGGCGTTAACAATCGAAATATAATGGATAAAATTGAACTGGGAAAATTGATGGAACTTGTTTCTGGAAATGAGAAATTAATTAAAGACGATGTCTTTCGTCGAGGATATCATCGTTGGATTCGTTCCGGCTTCCGGTGAGTATTTACCCCGGGTCCTTGTACGTAAACCTTCTTCTTCTTCTTCTTCTTCTTATTATTATTATTATTATTACTCTTATTATTATTATTATTACTATTCCTTCTCTTTTTCTCGTTTTTTCTTGTATTTATTTATTTATTTATTTTTTTAATTATTTTTGGTTTTATTTTTAATCGACGATCCACACTTTTAACATCACTGCTCGTTAATTAGCTCTGTGTTTTTTTTCTTTTCGTCTACTATAATCAACGTTGTTTGTCCGTATAGAACCCGGTGTAAATAGTCGCCGGAACACAGATTTTTCGATCAAGAAAATAATAGAAATATTATTTCGTGCTAGCCAAATTAAGAGAAAAAAAAATATATATATATAAATATATTTGTGTGTCTAGTTAATAGGATAAAAATTTCCTAATAATAAAAGCATCGTAAAACTTTCAAGAATATTACAATCGAATTCGTGTAATTCTTTCTTTCTCTTCTTTTCCCCCCACCCTCGCAGAAGAGTCTCAGAATCAGAAGGAGCAGGCGGAAGAGCATGATTCGTCCAAAAGTAAAAACACCAACGATCGACATTCATCACAAGCAAACGAAAAGAACAATCAATTCGTTGTGGTAAAGGACATTCTCAATAATTCGCAAAATAATAAACATGTGCTCGAGGAAAGGATTCATACGGACGTTGATCAATCGCAAATGGTTTTCGATAAGGCAGAAAACGAAAAGAATGACGTTCCAAAGAATAGTATGTCGTCGATTGGTTTGATTTCTTTTTTTTCTTTTTTTTGGTTATTTCCATCATTTTTATTATGTATATATATATCGTTCCTCGTCAATAGTTGAATCTAAGGAGAGAAATCGATAATGTTTCAGAAGTCAGCAAATTGATAATGGGACATAAATTTACGACGGCTACCTCTGTGAAGAAAGAAAAAGAGCTGCAGACTGTCACCCGAATTGAAAACTCACCATGTGATTATCCGACTATTGTTTACGCGTAAATTATTGTTCGTTATCCTCTCTCTCCCTCTCCCTCTCCCTCTCTCTCTCTTACACACACACACACACACACACACACACACACACACGCACACTTTTTTTTTCATTTCCATTTCCTCGTGGAAAAATTTTTTTGATAAATATAATACCTGTAAATTTGGATGACTATATTATTAATCGATATACTATTACCATCACCGAATAGAACATCATTTGTAAATTATATTCGAAATGATAAAACAAAGATCGTTAGACGTAAATATCTATAATATATCGTCCTTCATATTGTAAACTTCTATTTTAGCAATGAACAGTGAGGAGTTTAAAAGGATTTACGAGATGAAAAATTATTCTTACCTTAGATCCGAGGAGATCAAGGACACAAAACCGATTAAAATCAAAAATCGAAAGTCCGTTACCGAAAAGTTTCTCTTAGACGAAGATAATAATAACAATACGACTTAATTTTAAATTGATTTCATATTTGATCGTGTTAAGGAAACAAGAGAAAGGAAAATAAAAAAAAAAAAAAAAAAAAAAAAAAAAAAAAGATCGAATCGAATCAAATCGTCAAGTTTTTATTGATTGTATCGTATCAGCTGTTCCCATATCCCGATTGTATCCTTACGAATACGACAACGAATAAAAAGCCTAACCAACATCGAACGATCTCTGATCTCAACGTTAATTTTTACACGTCCTATACGCACACTTCTTTTTCGTCGCTCTAAGAAAAAAAAAAAAAGAAAAAAAAAAAAAAAAGAAAAGAAAGAAAAAAATAAAAAACAAGAAAGAGTTAGGAAATAAAACCGAGAGAAAGTGGGGAGGTCGGCTCGATGTTTTCCGTTTCTTTCAATTGTCTCCGAACGATGACAGGTGACGTTGATTGTTCCTCCTCAGTCTGACATCGATCTGGCCGCGCGATATATCGGCAAATAAATCCAGCTAACGTCAACGAAATCGTACGACATTCAAACGCCGATATAGAGAGACATAAAGAGAGAGAGAGAGAGAGAGAGGGAGAGAGAGAGAGAGAGAGAGAGAAAAGAAACAAATAACAACAACCAAAGCGAAAAAGAAGAAGAAGGAATCGAAAGAAGAGGAAGAGATAGAGGAAAGGAAATAGAAATAGATCGCGATAAAAGGTTAATAAAAAACGAACGATTCGTCGTCGATCTAAGGAGTAACCATCGCCTTCTCCCCCTTCCCCTCCCCCCCACCTCCCGATGATTATTCGCTGCGCAGGTTAGACTCACGAAGAAGCTTCGTTCCCTTGGCAAGTAAGTACTTATCGAATATTTGAAAAAGAAAATAAGAGAGGAAAAAAAAGAAACGAAATAAATAAATAAATAAGAGAGAGAAAAAAAAGTCGAAACTATAAGGATATATCCAATAGAGTTAGTTTGAAGGGAGGAAGGATCAAACAGAGCCCCGTGAAATTATTCTCGTTCATTGGCACGATTGCCTTGGCACGTACGATTAAAACCAGATCGAAGGGTTCGATCTCTCGTATCCACCAAATTGCCGTATACTTGGGGTGGTTGGGTGCATCTTAAGAACCATTTTTTTGCTACCTTTTTCTAGAAAAAGAAGGAGACAGAAAGAGAGAGAGAGAGAGAGAGAAAGGAGATTCGCATTAATCCTGATCCGGCACACCTGTCGAGTAGAAGAGTCACGCTTACTCGCTACATCTCTTCTCTTCTTCCGTGGCCAGACACGTGTACTTATAGTTCTTCTTCTTCATCTTCTTCTTCTTCTTCTTCTTCTTCTTCTTCTTCTTCCACACAACCGAAACCCTCTCGTCTCTTCTGCTATTCTAAATGTTCTTCTTTTGGATTTCTCATCATCGAACGAGCCCGAACTTTATCGGAATAAATTCGACGCGTGTGTTTGGCCGTGCCGTTTAAACGGTCACGAAAGAGCACCCGAACGTAACCACTCGTAGATGGTTGTTATTTAAAGGCAACGCGATCTCCAAATTCAAAGACCTATCTAATCATTCAAATCGCGGGCGTCCTGCCAGTCTAATCGCCCTCGTACGAGCACGCCCGACGATTCCTCGGAGGCTTTTACTTACGCTTTCCAGTACCAAGGCCTTGTAACCGGTAATAAAAGCAAAGTTGGCAGTATTGCCAGACGCAGACACTGTGGTCCCGATTATCTCCTTCTTCTTCATCTGCATCTTCGTTAAATAGAAGGAAAGAGAGAGAGAGAGAGAGAGAGAGACAAGTAAAGAGAGGTAAAATATCGCGGTTGGTTTCAGTTGATTGTCAAATTAAACAATTTTTTTAAGTAACAAATTAGTTGTATGGAATAATAAGCAAATGTCAATGTGCGATTACGCGCATTAATGTTCATGTATCTTCGAAATCTTTTTGATTATAAAAAAAAAAAAAGAAAAAAATTATATGAGAATATACATATATATATATATATATTAATATCAATAAATGTTTATATTTACCAGGGTTTAATTTCCCGATTTAATTGTGGATAAGAAAAAAATCAAAAACAAACAAACAAACAAAAGAAAAGAAACAAGAAATAAGAAAACAAAAGGGACGGATATAAAAGTCAAAGATTCTCTTTTCTCGAAACGGATATATATCCAACTACATACGTGATATTTCGATGTTAGAGTTCGTACTCTCGATTGGCGTTGGTAGCAAAGATGCTTTTATTTACGACTAGAATCGTTGACTGCTTCGAGTTCGCTCCTCCTTGACCCTTCCCCTCTCCCACTCCCTTTCACTCTTTCTCGTTCTCACTGGGGTTAGAACGATCCTATCTCGACGTAGCCGCGGATCATTCCCTACGGAGTCCCTTGCACCATAAAAGATCGCCCTATGGTTGTATATTACTCACGCCAGCGTGTTTTCACTTGGCGCGGCGATCGGTGCCGATATCATAACTCCTTGTCGTACCGCCGTTCGAGCAGCAAATCTACCCGACGACGACGACGACGAAGCTCTCTCACCCACCCTCCCACCCCTCTCTTCCCCTCACCTTCTCTCTCTCTCTCTCTCTCTCTCTCTCTCTCTCTCTCTCTCTCTCGTTTTCTCTCTTGGTAGCGATAGCAATTCCGATATAACAACGACTCTTCGTGTAGACGAGAAGAGAGAAGACTCTTTCATCGCGATTAGATAATATTTCCCTTTTTATTTTCTTTCTTTCTTTCCTTTTTTTTTGTTTTTTTTTTTTTTTTTAACATACTACCTCGACACGTCAAACCAGATTTCTTCGAATCTTATTTGGATTCTTTTCTATTCAACGGACCATGAGAATAATCTAAAATATCACGTCGGATTGATTTATGTATATACTCAAGGTAAAAAATCTTCGATAGTTATATTATGGCTATATCTAAAAAGTCCTTAAAAAAAAAAAAGAAGAATAGAACGAAGAAATTAAGATCGTTCGAGTCGTCGCATCAGTTCGAATTAAGTCGAATGCTTATCGTTACGTTTACCTAGGATCTCTTTAGAAAGTTATTGATCTAATTTCATAAATAATATTCTTACGAAATTGTTCATGATCGGTAGTCAGTCCTTTAAGGTAACTTCAATCGTCTCTGGTAAAGCGCGTTATTCAAGCACTCTTAACATTTCAAAGCTGTCCCATATGGTTTTAAATCGACCTTCGTACACGGTAGGCAAACGAAACTAATCTTCGGTAGTTTGAAAAATCTTTTGGTTGCTCTTTATAACGAACGATAATCCAAGACGGTGGGCGACCATTCCTGGCACGGGACACCAAAATAGATGGTTTACAGCTTCCCTTAAATACGTCAACGTTTATGCGTGAATTCCCGAAAGTAAATCGACGAAGAATGTTTTCGTACGACGGCGGCCCGTCACGAGACGAAGCCAACTTAAACGCTGAAAGGCCTATGTAGTACGTGCTACGAAATCGCCCTGGTTATTATTAATATCGCATGGCAGAGAGAGAGAGAGAGAGAGTGAAAGAGAGAGAGAGAGTATGTGTGTATGTGTGTGTGTGTGTGTGTGTGTGTGTGTGAGAGAGAGAGAGAGAGATAGGAAAGAGAAAGGGAAAAATAGAGCTTTGTTTACGATGTCGCGGCCTTTTAGACTTAGTAACCTTTTAAAGGGTTCGATAGAAACGATCTCCTTTCGCGCCTTTCAGATGTGGTAACCTTTTAAAGGGTTCGATAGAAACGATCTCCTTTCGCGCCTCTTTGACTTACACGTATCGATATCGCTTACGACCATCATTTTTTTTTCATCTTCTTCATTTTGATAATTGAAGCCATTAGTTCTCGTACAGATACGTTTCGTGACAATTTTTGAAAACTCCTCTTTTTTATGTTCTTTTTTTTATTATATATTTTATTATATTTTATTTATTATATATTGCGTTAAAGCATGTAAAACGGAATAGTCAATGTTCGAAATGATCGAACTGAGAAAAATCATTTCAATTTATGTATATAATATAATTAGGCTTGTCAAATAATAAAAATTACTTGGCGATTTTAATCGACACTCTTGATATTTTAATAGACATGATTGAGTTACGAGTGTATCGTTTTAAATCGTATAAGTTGAATTACCCCTTGGCTAATAATACAAGACACGCGTTGATTATAAATATTACTTATCGATTTTTATCGACGGTCTCTCTGTAATGTCCGATTTATATTCATTACTTAATACGATCGCGTTAAGGGGAAATCGTTTTAAATCAGACACGATGAATGTGTTCTTTCCTTTTGCATTTTTCTTTCTCTCCCTCTTTTTTTTTCTTTTTTAATTTTTATAATTGAATAAGAAAACGTGTTAATTAGAAAAATTACCCGGTGATTTTTATCGACGGCTTTTCATGTTTGACTATATCATTGTTTATAAATTTGTCGGAATAATTTTAAAGGGAACAATGAGTGGAAGTCCCTATTAAGAGCTTACCAGTTTAATGAGAGAAAGATAATCGTGATATATGCGATGAAATGCGAGTGTTCAACAGGCATGCCATCAGGCACACGATATCGTTTTCCGAACATTGCTGTTACGCACACGGTATAAGCAGAGTTGTCAATTATCCTACCATTGTATTGTTACAATTACGATGGTGGCTCGTGGATTAAAACGAACATATTACCAACTAGATCATTTCCCGATAATGCCGTTATGCAGCCCCAGAAATACAGGATAAACGGCGAACATAATCCCAAATGCGTTTATTGCAACTGTAATTGCATGTCCTTTTCTGATCGAACTTTGTCCCAATTAAATCGAAGTATCGTTCACCGTCGAACATAGCGTGCGAATAAAATCTTCGATCTTGGATACCATTAGATCGGTGCAACGAAACCCATATAAATTATTATTATTATTATTATTATTATTATTATTATTATTATTATTATTATTATTATTATTATTATTATTAACAAACTCCCCATAAGAACTCGTCTGAAAATTAATCGAGGTTTAAAAATTTTTATAATTATTTAGATCGGAAGAAAAAATGATACGGATATCGGTCCATTTCGTTTCTATGTACATCCTCTCAAATTTCATCGATGTTTAAAAACGATTGACAAAATTTGTCAAAGAAACAAAAAACAAAAGAGAGACGAAAGCCAAGAAAAAAATACACGCAAAATAATATCGACGATAGACGTACGCGTACCCATTGACCGAAGTTAATTGAGAATCAAAAACGAACGATCTCCGATGAAAAATAATGATTTTCGTATATCTCGTTTAAAGATTGATTTCCGTCGACTCGAGATTTCGATTATGGTTTCTAGAAAGAAAATCGAGAGAGATTCGAGAGGAATAAATGGACGTCATCGGAAAGAGAATCGAGGGGGCTGACGATGCAAGTCACCCCTCGATCGTTGCTTACAACGTGCCATCTCTTCTTCGTCGTAGTCGTCGTCGTCGTCGTCGTCGTCGTCGTAGTCGTCGTCATCGTCGTTGTCATCCTCCAGTCGTAGTAGTGACATCACAAAAAATCACGAAGCCGCTTTCCGGCCGGATATCTTTCAATTACCCGTTAATATGATAGGCGGTGGTCGTTGTTGCAAGTCAGCGCCACGTCGTTGCTCGCACACGTAGGAAACTCTCACGTATACGGGCGAACACGAAAACGCACGTGTACCTATGTTTAACCCACACGTACATATGGATATGTGTATATATATATATATATATATATATATATATATATATATATATATATAGAGAGAGAGAGAGAGAGAGAGAGAGAGAGAAAGAGAGAGAAAGAGAGATGTGTGTTTGCGAGCCACGAATGATTAATCGACGTCAACCGCAGACCTCGCTGTATAACCTCAGCTGGAATATCGTCGAATTCGTTGACACGTCGATCTGCGGTTTACCGAAACGCGTTGCGCTCGTGTATCTATTTCGAGTGCACGAATTCGATCGGATTTAACGGACCGAGTGCCCAACGTTCGGGTAAACGAGTTTCCAACTTGAAGATGAAACGATTCGTTTCTCTCAATCCTCCTCCTCCTCCTCCTCTTCCTCCTCCTCCTCCTCCGCCGCCGCCGCTCCCCTACCCGCCCCGCGCCACCGATGAATGTCCGAGTGATTTTTAAATTGAAAGGAGGAAAAGAAGAATAAAAAATTCGATTTTCAAATTTGTGCCGGATCGTTAATTTCTTCTTTTTCTTTTTTTTTTGTTTTGTTTTGTTTTGTTTTTTATGTTTTCCGACCGACGGCTTCAACGAAATTATTTTTACACTCGAAGGTTACATATTCCTTTTTTTTTTTCTTTCGATTTTTTCTCTCCCCTCTTCTTCTCTTTTCTCTTTTCGAGTGACATTTAGTAAAATTCACATTTGGCAAAATCTGATTTTATTTCTTCTCTTTTTTTTTTTTTTTTTTTTTTTTTTTTTCTTAACAAATCACCGCGTACTATCGTTCTTATACAAATGAAAATTACCAGTTGTGCCAGTATCTTTGGATCGATAATCGAATGGCTCGCACGCAAATGGCGGCGAACGCAAAAGAGTAAATTGCCTATTTCGCGTATCATCGTCTTCGGCCGCCTCGGTGGCACGTTCCTGCAATTTCGTCTTAACGTGTCTATGATCCCCGTAGAAAATGCGTAATCTTCCTTCCCACTCCCTCCTATCTAAATTGATCCCCTCCCATCTCATCTCATACTCCGTCCCCCCGCCCCCCTCCTCCCCACGCCCGCCTCCTCTTATTTATTTTTTTTTCCCCCTTTCTTCTCTGTCCTCGTCGTTGAGCCAGGATTCCGTCTAAATAACGTACCAATTTAACCCTTCGTGAGAATTGACAAATAATTGTCCAATTAAGCCTATAAAATTGAGACGTCGTTCTCGAGGAAATTCATATCGGATAATGATTAAGTAATTACCTGCGGTTGATCGTAATAGAAAAAAAAAAAAAAAGAAAAAATTAAAAAATAAAAATATACAAAATATTATATATAAATCATGATGACCGATCTTAAAGAAAAAAAAAAAAAAAGAAGAAGAAGAATCCAAAGAAAAAAAAAAAAAATCATGAAAACGTTTCCATCCCTCATTTTCACGAAATATACGCGTTACCATCGTTACGCGATGATGATCAACCCAAATCTTTTTTCGAGGATAGCAATATTACGCGAAAAGGTCCGTCGTCATGTTGCCAGCTCTCGATGTTGGTACGTGATGCCGAAATTTTCGCGCGTCCTTCGAACCCGAAATCGTTTTCTCGTTATTGAAGGATAAAGAAGAAAAAAAAAAAAGAAGAAAGAAAAATAAGAGGAAGAAAAAGAAGGAGAGAAAAAAATACTAGAGAGCTTCGATGTGAGCGCCGCAGTTTCTCTCGACGATATTAATTGTATGACGTGACGAACGAATGTTCGAGAACGTACGCGTATGTAATCGGAACGACGGCGGATGGATGATCGAACGATTCGACTTTGATTAAGCCAAAGACGACGTTGATTTCGAAGGGTGGCGCTAATAATTTTCTTCGAGTAAAGGAGAAAGTAAAAAGGGGAGAAAAAGAATATATATATATATATATATATATATATATATATATATATCACTCTAATGGAATCAAAGATCTGTACGTTCGACGTTCAAAGACCTTTGTAAGGCCCGATCAATGAACAGAAAGCTTTTTCGAGAGCTTTCAATGAATCGCTCGCGTGATATTTTGACTGATAGTCATGAGACGAATTTTTTTTTCTTTCCTCCTTTTTTCTTCTTCTTTTCTTTCTTTCTTTAAACCATTGACACAGAGATCTCAATCGATTAATATATCGGTAAACTTGTCCCTTTAACATAATCACCGAATATTTAATCGAGCTTTAGATTATATCAAATCGATATATACTTACTTATGATTTTACAACGTAAAACAAATAAATGAATAAAAATAAAGAGAAAGAAAATAATATAGGAGAGAACATTCATTAAGAAGTTATTTGGATTATTTGAGAATTACTATATATGTGTATATATATATACACCTTATTAATGAAACGAAGCGTTAATATACGGCGAGTGACAATTTGCTACTATTAGCATCAGCTTTGCGTAATATTAAGCGAAGCATCTCTCTCTCTTAGTTCGGCTCTGAACGGCTAAGAACCAAACAGACATTTGCCTAACGCGTAATGGCATAATTTGCCTAAGGGTTTAATCACATCGTTGTTATTTAGTTGTCCAACGGACTGGAATAAGCTGATCGTGTCTCAGACATCCCCTTTCGCAGTACTACTTAACGTCCGCCAGCCAAGCTATTCTCTGTTAAATGGTAAAATCATTTTAGGTAGCAGCTAATCGAATCGCTACACGTCGGTTTGGATCGTCGATCGACGGGGTGTCTATTTCTTCCCATCTTCGTTCGAAATAGATCAAGAAATCTGACGATTCGAAAGATATTATTAATATACGATCTTACGATCGTACAGACGAAATGTTGCGAATGTTTGTTCGCAAAAAAAAAAGAAAAAGGAAAAAACATTTGATTATTATTCCGAGGTATTATTATTAAATATGATCATTAATATTAATATTAATATTATTATTATTATTATTATTATTATTATTATTATCGTCGTAGATACTGTTACATAAGGATGATAGATATTATCATTAATTTCATTGAGTTAAAATAGACAATTTATATATATTCGCAAATAATAGTTACCGCGGCGTATTTCCAGGAAACGAATTTCCGATAAATAGTAGAAACATTAAGAAATGAAAACTTAACAACCGCTATTCGTTGCGTTTGTGGATACACGTTTAAATCTTCTACGAGTTTAGCAAAAGCCTTTCGCAATAACCCATATAGAAACCGAGAGACGACAAAACGAACTACTCCTTTTATCTTTCAACGAAAGATCCCCTGTAAACAAATTGTTCTCCAAACTGAACTCGCTAGCAAAGGCGTTTTCTACGAAAGGATAGCCGTTTCTTCGTCTCTCTCTCTCTCTCTCTCTCTCTCTCTCTCTCTATCTCTCCGTCTCTCTTCTTCTCTTTCGCAGTTAAAAGAAGAAGAAGAAGAAGAAGAAGAAGATAAAAAGAAAAGAAAAAAGAAAGAAGACGAAGACGAAGACGAAGAAGAAGGAGGAAGCCTTGGAAGCGATTCCGTGTCTCTCCGTGTACCTATAAACAAATGCCGTGTTAACATCGAAATATCTGGCAGCCTGGAACAGCTGTTGGCAACGGGCCTCTGTTGACATAACTTTGACAAAGTCGTTGACAAAGTTCCCGTTCTGAGCTTTTTACGCCTTTGGGACCATTAAAAGCTGATAAATCTTTCGGTCCCCACGTTCAAACCTACCACGAAAAAGAGAGAGACAGACAGACAGAGAGAGAGAGAGAGAGAGAGAGAGATATAGAGAGAGATAGAGAGAGAGAGAAAGATAGATAGATAGAGTGCTCGACACTATTTTCATCGTTCACGTCGTCGTTGTCGTTGAATCCAACGATGCGAGTCAACTATGGCAGCTTGTGAAAATATCGAGAACGTGTGGGTGTGTGTATGTGTGTGTCTCACTCTCTCTCTCTCTCTCTCTCTCTCTCTTTATCTGACTCTCGTTCTCTGTCTCTTTCTTTATAACATCGACCGGATCTACGGGACGTTTGTCAACTCGGTAACCATTGGAAGCAAACAAACGTTTCTCACCAGCAGCCGTTAGGCGACACACTACTCGTGCGCACGCACGCGCGCGCGCGCGCGCGCCTATTACACAGCCTTATTAATAGCACGAGTAATGAAATCTTCCTTTCGCGTGCACGGTAATGGATGCTCGAGCAAGAGCGACCGATATCGAAGAGTCGTCTGGCACTCTTTCGAGCTTAAGATATTTATGTACATATTTATATTATCCCGCTCCTGCCCCCCTCCCCCAGCCCTACCCCATCCCCGCCCCCTTCCACTCTCCTACATTACCATCGTCGTCCCATTCCCCTATATTTTTTCGAATACTAATTTCTTTCTCAATCATTTGTCTCGCGTATTTGTCTTACACATTTCTTTCTCTTTCCTCTTTCTCTCCTTTTTTTTTTCTTTTTTTATTTTTCTTCTAATGAACTAGGAGACGCTCGGACGATCAAATTATTTTTTAATTATTTCTTTTTTTTTTAATTTTTCTTCCCTCTAATTGCTAGTGTAAAAAAAAAAAAACAGAGAGATAAGTAAGGAAAAATAAATCCAAGCGCGAATTGAAAATTTTTTTTTTCTTTTTTTTTTTTTTGTTATCTTTTCCTCTTTCTATAGCCCCCTCCTCGAGCAAGTCCGAGCCGACTCCGCCAAGAGTTTTGATTTTTTTTTTTAGAAGATAAAAGAAAGAAACAAGAAAAGAAATCGTCCAACCTTCATTTTTTCTTGTTTTTTTTTTTATTATTTATTTTTTTTTTGTTTGTTTTGTAATTACCAATCGCAACGAGACAATATTTCTAAACGGCGATAATTTCCCGTTTGACAATCGAGAAAATATCTCTCGCGCGGTGAAATTTTCTCGCGACGATCTCTACTTCCTCGCACGTCAAAACCGTCAAACATTTGTCATCCTCTACGACGAGGAAGACGGCTGACAAAGAAACGATTTGTCTCTTGTCCCGTGCTGCTAACAAGTCAAGCCTATGGACACGATTATTAATAACTCCGGCGACGAATTACCGAGCGAATGGACACGTAGAACTGACGTAACTCGTTCGTAATATCGTTTAGAAGAAAAGAAAAGAAAAGAAAAGAAAAAGAGAAAGAGAAAGAAAAGAAAAAAGAAAATCCATCCAAACGAGATCATTGTCGACGAATTCTATTCCGTCGATGATTCGAAGTAGGAACGGTTAATGGCGAGAAGGGTCAGGGGTGAAGCGTGTGGGTGGCGGGAAGAGAAAAATGAAAGAAACGAAAGAAGGCAAAAAAAAATATATATATATAAGAAGGATAAAAAATAATCGATGACATTAGTCGACGAGTTAACGCATTAACTCGAATAATTTCCTTTCTGCGTTTTTGTAACACATTCGTTCGAATTGATTACATGGAAGAGAGAGAGAGAGGGGAAAGGGGAAGGGGAGAGGTGAATAAAGTATATGACGTTGGCCGTAGGGCGATCGATTTAATCGGTACATCACTGAGAGAGCCGCTCCAAAACGGTAGTCTCGGAGGCCTGGCGCCCAAAACATATGTATATCACTAGGAAAAGTGGCTTTTGCTCGTACATCATGCGAAAGTAGATGACGAGCACTCGTTCCTACCGAAAAAAAAAGAAGAAAAAAAAAAGAAGAAAGAAAGAAAGAAAGAAAGAAAGAAAAATAGAGAAGAACGAGCAGAGGTATAGCAAATACGAGACCTAAAATAGAGTGAGAGCAGACGAGAGGTGTCGACGAACTAAGATAATTAAAGATTGTTGTGCTCGTGAAGAAGGTATCTTTAAAAAACAAAAAAAAAATAAAGATAAAAAAATAAACAAAATATAAAAAAGAAAAGAAAAGAAAAAGAAGATGAACGAGGACGGTAACACAAAATTCAGTTCTTCAAAATCATCATCATTCGTGTTCCACTACGACGGTTACGAAGGAATCAAAGAAGAGAGGGGGGAAAAAAAAAAACAAAAAAAAAAACATAAAAGAATAGAAAAAATATTTTCAGCGAGAGGGGCGGGGGAAGAGAAAGGAGAAAAAAAAGAGAATCGTAACAACATTATCTTACGATCCCCGTAATGCGTAGACGCTATTTATGTTAATAATAAAATGAAATAATTAATCTCGAACGATTTAATTAATTGAATGTCATTTTGTAATTATTTTTCCAGAAGAATATGTCCTACGGTGTTCGCCAGCAATATCAAACTATCGTCGAATCGCCGAGGAGTTTGGCGAAGAGGATCGAGAGTTGTATCGTTAGGTGAGCATTATCGAGATAGAGACAGAGACAGAGAGAGAGAGAGAGAGAAAGAGAAAGAGAGAGAGAGAGAGAGAGAGAGAGAGATACTTATTAAAAAAAAAAAAAGTAAGTCAAACAGAAACGATAAATGCAAAATCGTAAACAGCACGATAGAGTTAGATTAACGTTAAAAGTGATTCGTGATGAAGGGTGAGAGAGCGAGAGAGAGAAAGAGAGAGAGAGAGAGAGAGAGAGGGGAGGGAAAGAGGTAGAGAGAGTAGATATCGAGAGAAATATTGAAGGATGGGTGGTGGGGGTAGTCGAAAGGTTGAGAAACGTTGACCATCCTCGATGCCTAAGGGCATCCGTTGATTACCGGTCGAGGAGAGGTCCGCGGGATTTTAATTAGCGGCGTTTGCTCTTCGCAAACACGAGCCAATCTGCCCCCGTGATAGTAAAGCCCCATGTGCAAGTTCCCCGGGCTGATTCCAAGGTAAAAAAAAAAAAAAAGAGAGAAAGAAAAAAAATAGAAGAAGGAAAAAGTAAAGGAAAGCAAAAAATGCGAGAGTCCTTGCCTGTGACGATCGTTACGAACTCTCTCTCTCTCTCTCTCTCTCTCTCTCCCTCTCTCTCTTCTCTCCCTTCAATTTACTAATTTCACTCGATACGATGTGAAAGGATACGACCGAGTAAGCTACTCCCAGAAATATCGTGCCTTTAATCCCAATATGACGAATTCTAATCGATTCGAGCTTTACTTTAACTTCATTAAAAAGAAAAGAGAAAAAAGAAAGCAGAGATAAATAAAGAGAGATTGAAACGAAAGGAAAGGGAAACGAAACAGACGCAATCCTCAAAATTTTCCGACCTACTTTGAAAAATAGATTTCACATAGGTCGGAGCATGTATCAGCTTATAACGAACGGTTAGCGCCGATAGGATGAACGTGAAGAAAAAAAAAGAGAGAGAAAAAAAAATAAAATAAAAAAGAAGGAGAAGAAGAAGAAGAAGAAGAAGCCGAAAAAATCTCACGAACCGAAATACGATCTACTAGAATTTTTTCTTTCCATTATCTTCTTTTTTTCTTTTCTTTTCTCTTCTTCTTCTTTTTCTTCCTTTTTCGCGAGCACGTTCGATCGAACAGCTTCGATGGTTGTAAGTACGTGACCCACATACCGGGGTGGGAGAAGGGAGGGACCCAGTCGTCCCTTTTACCAATGGAATTCGAAGGACTCGTGGTATTTTTAAATCTACTGGAATCGAGCCGAAACGTCTCTGGAATTAGTCGTTCGTTCGTTCGTTCATTCCTATCTCTCATAGAACGGCTCGTCCTTTTCTCCGGTACTTACTTGCGTTGGATTTAAAAGAAAAAAAAAAAAAAAAAAAAACACACACACAGGCGCGCGCAAGCTCGCACGCACGCACAAAAAAAAAAAAGAAAATAGAAAGAAAAGCAGAAAGCAAAGAAACCCCTTTGACATTAGGTCCCTAATTCTCATTACCCGTGGATTCCAAGGAGTCACAGAGACGGATGGCGACAAAAAAGTGTCCATCGTCGGTATTCCTGTCGGTTTGTGAAATATAACAGCACCTTCCGCGTGTCACTCATTGCTCGCGTCACCAACGTGACAAATGATACGTTGTCCTACGTTCGTTCAAATTACTCCTAGCATTCCATCTATACGAGCTTGTTTCGTTCTCTATCTCTGTCTCTCCGTCTCTATGTCTCCCCCCCTCTCTCTCTCTCTCTCTCTCTCTCTCTCTCTCTCTCTATTTTGCCGCCACCGGTCTTTGAAATATTACTCTCGCCGCGTGGTGTAACCATTTCCTTGACGCGAGTTTTGTACACCAACGGGACTTCTCAAAACCATTGGAAACATGCATACATCGTCTTCGATTATATCGAAGCCCCGTGCGTCCCGTGATAAAAGCTCGTTCGATCGATATCGATAAGTTCGATTAATTACACGCGATTAACGCGACACCGAAGACCGTAATACTATTAAATCGTCGATTAAATGTCGATTGTAATATCGTAGTTCGACCGATACAAATTTATATACTCGTATATTTGATAACGAGTTCGTTGATGATCGATAAATTCGGATGATAACGTCGATGAAGATTTTTCATATCGATCGACAATTCGCGTCATCGATAATTGTCGAGATTAATTCGGACAAGTTACTTCGTCGTAAAATCGTCTCGGGGTGAGGGGAGTGGGAGAGTAGGGGAGAGGGGAAGGGCCGGGAAGAACTTATCGCTTTGGGACAGAAATTTATCTTTAAGAAAGGAAAAGGAAAAAAAAAGAAAAAATAAAAAAGAAAAGATAAAAAGAAGGAAGGACGAAAAGGGACAAAAAAGGAAATAAACCCCATGGATTATATCGTGACACGACGTCGAGAGTCATCGTATAATGATCGAGTCTCTTGTCAGCGACAAGTAATTCGGAATCAATTACGGACACGCAACCCTAAAGAACTCTCGAGTAGGTAGGTACAAGTTAGCGAGAGCAAGAGAGAGAGGAAGAGAGAGAACGAGAGAAAGAGAACAGACTGATAGACAGAAAAGGGAGAAAGGTCTCATTCGATGGCGGCATTCATTAATCACTTGCTTTTTAACTCGAAATTCCCTCGCGCCTAGTTTACAAAACGAGGGTCCACCCAAAATTGCCCCGTCACCCGTCAGGACAAGGATATTGCTTTTTGTATTTCTTTTTTCTCTTTTCTTTTTCTTTACTTCTCTCTCCCTCTCTCTCTCTCTCTCTCTCTCTCTCTCTCCCTAAATCGCGAACACAAACCAGGAAAAATATTCGATTCGGATATCTAGATTAGTTCTTCGCGAGATTCTAGTTCTACGGTCGTTTTCTTTCGAGCTATCGAATTCTCCGTTACTTCCGATCGAAAAATTCACAGCAACTCGTTATCGATCTTCGTAGAGAGAGAGAGAGAGAGAGAGAGAGAGAGAGAGAGAGAGAGAGAGAGAGAGAGAGATCTAACACAGATAAAGAAAATAACAACGTTCGAGCGATACCTACGTGCATCGAAGAGTTTGAGAATAAACAAAATTTTAACAAGAAATAATAAACGATCTATATCTATCGTATTCTCATCATCCCATTCCATTCTATTCCATTCTATTCTATTCTATTCATACGCATGTATCGTAAGCATGTACGTATGTGCATATACATACATACATACATACCTACATCATACATACATACATATATATATATATATATATATATATATATATATATATATACACCGAAGGAACGTTATTAGCATTATCCGGGGAACCGTTTTCGAGCAATAAGAAAGAGAAAGAAAACAGGTTAAGTTCTCTTCGCTAACGTAGACGGTAGTGTCATCATCATCACAGCACAGACGACTAACTCAACCGAGAGGAGAAGAAGAAGAGCAAGAGGAAGAGGGGGAGGAGGAGGAGGAGGAAGAAGAAGAAGAAGAAGAAGAAGAAGAAGAAGAAGAAGATCGGTTTACATGAATCGAAAAGGTCGCCTTATAGCCTGCTAGTGTCTAACTGTCAGGGATAAGGACTGAAATAACAGAGACGCATTAGCGACGCGAGGATCAAAGTGCGAAGTGCATGGGTTGGAAAGGAAAGGAGTATGAAGGAGGAAGAGGAGGAGGAGGAAAATAAGAAGAAGATGAGGAGAAGGAGCGGTGTTGGCGAGAAGGAGGGGGGCGGCGGGGGGGGGGGAGAAAATGAGAAGAAAAAACGACGAAAATAGGGAAGCCACCCAGGCTGTCGTGCCGTGAGTTTAACGCGTGCGTTAATGCCTGTCGGCCAGCCTGGACCTCGTCCTCTATAATTAGCCTGTATTGTGTTACTCACGAGCGGATTATTGCGCTCATAAACCGCTCATAAAGTTTTTCGTCCACGGCGAAACACGACGAAGAAGTTTGTTGTCCCTCTTTCCATATGATAAGGACGACTTTTGATAATACAACATTAACATTTTTCTATGATCACTGATGACGATCCAATCAAATAACGGCTTATATTCACTTTTCTTCTTCTTCTTCTTCTCGTTATTATTATTATTATTATTATCATTACTGTTGTTGTTGTTGTTAGAGTTATGATCTATGAATAATCGTATCGAAAAATCTTCACACACACACACACACACACACCAATCGCAAATTATACTATTATTGTAGATGATAATATTTGAGACTTGTCAGATGTGACATGTGTATCTACATCTCTCTCTCTCTCTCTCTCTCTCTCTCTCTATATATATATATATATATATATATATATATATATATATATGTATTGCTAGTAAATTCTATAAGGTATAGAAATATTCGAAACATTTAGATTTAATTGGATCAATGACATTAAGTTGGAGGAGTGTATTCCTCCATGAAATTTGGATCGATCGAATTTATAAAAGATCGTTTAAATTATACGAAAGACGGAAACAATAAAGAGGAAAAGGGGGAGGAGGAGGAGGAGTAGGAGAAGGAAGAATGAGAAAGAAAAAAAAAATAAAAAGAAAAAACCTGATGGACTTGAAAGAGAACGTCGAGAGATAATGATCGAACGATTTAGACCGGGACAATATCTGATCGATGTATCTGTGAGGAGAGAAAAGAGAGATGAAAAAAGAAAACGGAAAGAAAAAATAAAGGAAAGGAAAGGAAGGGAAAACGTTCTATCGTTCGAAGGAAAAAGAAATTAAGGTTGGACTCGAAATAAGAGGACTGGTCTATCGGTCGTAAGCTCGTTAAGGTTCTAGCGAACGTAAGATAGTACAACGTGTCCGTGTCTACGTTCACGTTCACGTTTACGTTCACGTCCAGTCGTCTAAGTCGTTTTGTCCCACAGTGGGATTTCAGGAAGCGTGTGTTCGCGGGTAATAAAGTCGCTCGGTCTCGGTCAGAAGAACTCGTGGGTTTTGTCCTGTACCGATAATGGCCACACTTCATCAAGGAACCACACCATCGGTCCCCTGTCTCTCTCTCTCTCTCACTCTTTCCTACGGGACACGAACTTCTCTCTTTGCCTCGTTTTACCCTCCCTCGTCTTGGTCCGTACCAAGGCCATCTGTTTCGTCATTACCGACGGGTAGTAAAGCATCCCCTTCCTTTTACTTCTTCGTCCTCTTTTTCTTCTTATTTTAGCACTCCCTCCCTCCCTCCCTCCCTCCCTTCTCTACCTCCTCCTTCTCCTTCTCCCTCCCCCTTCTCCACCTCCTATTTCTCCTCTTCGTCCCACGGGTGATACATCGTGTTTCCTTATTTGTTCCGAACGTGCTACGGGAAAATCGTCCGAGAAAATCGAGTGATTTGTCCGGGAGGTGTTAATGGCCAACCTTCTGGCGCACATACTACACATCTCTAACCATCCTTCTATCTTCGCTCTTCCGTTTCCACCTTCTCCTGTCATCCACGTTCCACGTTCCTACCTCGTGATACGTCCGTAGGGTATACGCCAACGGAAATACGAAATCCCACGAAGATGAAAAAGAAGAAGAAGAAGAAAAAGAAGATGAAGAAGAAGAAGAGGAAGAAGAAGATAAGGAAGAAGACGAGGACGACGACGATCTACCAAGAAGCGCTGATTTATCGTCTCGCATTTCTTCCTCCTTCCTCGCCCACCGCCATTCCCTGACCGAACGATGATTTGCCGCCTTAAGACTTAAGATTACGATGAAATGAACACTTATACAAAGAGAAAGAGTGAAAGAGAGAGAGAGAGAGAGAAAGGACGATATTACGATCTTGACTATTTCAACTTCCTATTGATTATTTCTTAACGAGGTTACGATGGTTTTTCTAATCGATCGGAAGGAATCGTTTGAAAGATTTATCAAACGCTCGTTTACATCGAATACATATATATATATATATATATATATATATATATATATATATATTCTGTATACGTATAGACATTGCATGCATACATACATACGTACGTACGTACGTACGTAAATGCCTACACTGATTTCTAAGCTTATTTATGAACGCACGGATAGCGTTGAAATCTTGCCCGAGAAATCCAGTCGGTAGACCGAACGAAAGAAATTTCCGGCGTTCTTTTACTTCACGGAGTGAAAAAAACAGAAAGAGAGAGAGAAGGAAATAGAGAGAGAGAGAGAGAGAGGGAGAGAGAGAGAGAGACGATATGGCGAGGATACGATAGGGGTATATTTTCGGGAGCCGTGAAGCTGTCAATAAGGTGGATTCCAAACCGCTTCTTCGGTAGTAAGGTGAGGATACTCTGAAAGAACTGCCGCTTGCACACGGCCGTTAGAGAAAAGAGATATAGAGAGATAGAGAGATAGAGATAGAGATAAAAAGAAAAAGAGAGAGAGAGAGAGAGATAGAGAGAAGTATGGATCTTCCTCGTCCCTCAGAATTCAGAAGCTTTTTTTTTCTTTTTCTTTCCTTCTCACACACACACACACACACACATACACACACACTCTCTATCTTTATCTCTATATATCTATCTATCTATCTATCTATCTATCTATCCATCTCTCTCTTTCTTCGTTTCACCCTGTGTAGCGTGACTTGCAACACAATTTCTGGTCCACGAGACTGACGGATACCCGCTCTTTCTCCAAGGTCTTTCTTTGAATGCCGTATCGGCCCGAAGAGATGCCCGTGCTAGTCATTAGGCCGTATCGTGTGAGAGATCGTTAAGGAGGAACCTCCTCTAAAAGGAACACCTCGGTATAGAAGAGTATACATATGTTGGTACATGCATCCACGTATAAACGATGAAAATGTATTTATATATATATATATATGTATATATCTATGTTAACGTACGTACGTACGTACATACGTACGTACACGTACGTATCTTTAGAACTTACGGTTGTGTGCGCATGTTCACGTTCCTAAGCTTCAGTTCTACGTAGGTTTATATGTTGTTGGTACGTTGCATCCTCGACCTTATGTAATCACCGACTTGGAAAAGTAGTCTTCTATATCTGATATCAGAGAAAGCTCGTCTCCGTGACCGATCTTAGGCTCGTGAGAAAATACAACTTCGTATCTCCATCCCTCTCTGCTCGTGTTGTATCTCGTTCTTGTCATCGACAAAAAAAAAAAAAAAAGAAAAAAGAAAGGAGAGAGAGAGAGAGAGAGAGAGAGAGAGAGAGAGAGAGAGAGAGAGAGAGAGAGATAGAGAAAGAATTTCTTTCGATCGTTCGAATACGATTTTTCGACGTCACGTTACGTCGGCGTAAAGAATGATGGAAGACATTCCATCGAATTATTTGTTTGTAGAAAAAAAAAAAAAAAATTCTTATTTCACGTTCAACATCGTCCTTCAAGTATGTAATCTCATTTTAAATCTCGAACATACGTAATGATAATACGTTCGATTCCAAGAGGGAGATCGTTTCACGTTCTAATTTAACGTCGTATCTTACTTTTCGTCGATCTCTTATAATCTGTTCGTAAAAATTTAGAGAAGATTATATATATCCTTTTTTTTTTTTTTTTTTTTTTTTTTTTAGAGAAGGTACACGGACATTCAACGAAAATATCGCGAAGAAATTAATCAAATAGTTCGGATATTAACAAGAATGTAGCTGATCGTTCGTCTCTCTCTCTTTCTCTTTCTCTCGTACTTTTCGTACTTTCGATTTATCATTAAAAAAAAAAAAAAGAAAGAAAGAAAGAAAGAAAGAGAAAGAGAGAATAGAAAAATCTAAACGAAAAGCACCATAGATCTCGGTCATGCCGCAGTCTCATAGAATACCTTGTATCGACTTTCATCGCCAACTCAAGAGAGATAGAATAGTCGTCATGCCGCTTCTATTTATTATTATTATTATTATTATTATTATATACATATATATATATATATATATATTTCTTCGTCGCGTAGTTTCGTTTGGACAATCGATAGAGGCTGAGGCCGGATCGTAGGAATCGACTAATCTTTCGATTCACGCGAGGCAAGGACGTATAACTGCTTCTGAAAGGCAACCACGATGACTACTATCAAAGGACTATTCCCGACTTGCCACCACGTCACATCGCATCGCATTTACAATCGTTAGTACGAAGCACGAAGCGGCCACCTCGGAAATCGTTTAACGTAATTACGGCTCTTGTGTCACGAGACCGTTCTTTGCCATTCACGTTCCTGCCTCGACAAATGTTATCCCGTATATTCCTTTTTTCTTTTCAATTTTTTTCCTTTCTTCTTCTATTCTATTCTTTTCTTTTCTTTTCTTTCGTCTATTTTTTTTCGGAAGCGTCAAAAGGTATCCAGTCGGTAAGAAGTCCGGTGCGAACTTGATGGATACCATCTCGATGACTGTCCGACATTCCTACGAACTCTGTCCAAATCGTGCCCTGACCGTGTTCTATGATAAATATTTTTCATGGAATCTCGAGAACTCTTTTAAGAAAGTTCTCGATTATAAATCACGAATAATTATCGATGATAAGTAATGATATATATTTGTTAAAGGATCATACAAATTATTATCGTTCGTGTCGAATACGAGGGATTGCGTCCTCGGTACGATCGAATTAACTTACGAATTATCTGTCTATCGACGATCGTAGATAAGAGGAAGAAAAAGAAAAAGAAAAAGTATATATATATATATATGCTCGACGATAGGACACGCATGCACGACACGTTCGTCGACAAATTCGAAGGGTTTGTGTCGACGAATGAACGTGTAAAAAAATAAAACAGAAAAAAAGAGAAAGACAGAAGAGTGAGACAGAGACAGAGAGAGAGAGAGAGAGAGAGAGAGAGAGAGAGAGGTTTTTTTTCGAAGATGCAAGATAAAAGACAAGCAACGTGACTACCGGTACCGTCGTCCTTATGGAAGAGCTTCATTAGCGGACTTTAATTATACGACGAGCAAGATCGTTGTCGCACAGTGGATAATATCCGGACGAATAGATCTCCGCGGCTTGTATCAGACCTTCGGCCCGATAGCGGAGCGGATCGTTCATCATCCTCCTAGCAATTATCGTAATTAATATCGCCGTTGAGTGTGTGTGTTTCGGCTTATATACGTACACGTACACGTGTAACGTGGGCTCGCGTAGATTTTTAACTCGATTCAACGGATATCGTTTTTTTCGCAGCTGAGAGAAAAGCCACGGCGACGCAGATAATGGCTTGATTCAATGAATCCTGTCGTCGATTTAATCAACTTTTGAACGACGAGCCGTACGAGCCTTACGCTTCATTAAATCTTAACACTTCTCACGGATAACTTTTACTCTCCGTCGATAATTCCAACCGATATATGATATCTTTCTTTCTCGCTTGTTTAATCTTTCCTCTTCTTTTCTTTCCCTCCCCGAACCTCCAACCCCGCCGCCTCTTTCCAATCGTAATTAAACGCCACGTTATTGATATTACGAAAAAAAAAAAAAAAAAAAAAAAAAGTACAACACCGCGAATACCGACGAATTAACGCGACTATCCTCGAAGCATCGCGAGTGTTATTACGAAGGAACCCGGGGCCGGGGAGAGGGGGAAGGGGGGGGGGGGGGGGGGGGGGTAAAAAGAGAAAAGTAGAAAAAAAAAACAAGCAAACGAAAAAATACGAGAAAGAAAAGAAAACCAGTAGTAACATCCGAAGTGAAAGCGAAAGTAAATGAGAACTATTAATGTTACATATCGCTCTCCCTTTCTCTCTCTCTCTCTCTCTCTCTCTATCTCTATCTATCTCTCCCTTTCTCTCTTCGAATTAGACCAATCCCTCCTCCCTCCCTCCCTCCCTCCCTCCCTCCCTCCCACCACCTTTCTACCGTGGCGAAGCTCGAACACCTTATCTACGCAAAATATCAACGACGGCGCACGTTTCCTAAGCCTTCTAATCAAGACGTATCCTCTTCGTGACCAGCCAGCTCCTCGAGAGTTTCGACGATATCCAGGAACGTCATTACCGTTTGTAGCTGAGAGAGAGCTCGGTGATCGTTAAGCTCGCTTTGTCCGCGAGTTCAGGGGAATTGGTAAAGCAATAACATTAATCCAGGACATCGCCGTGGTGCTAGAGAAAGAGAGAGAGAGAGAAAGATGCGGTGCCTTCCTCTCGTGGTCTCTCGTAGCTTTCTCGTCCTCGTGCAGGCAGACCTCGAAGAGTAATCCCTGGTGGTCGAGATCCTGGATGTCCGTATAAAGCAGTCCCGTGGAATGGACTTGGTTACTTGCTAACCTCCTCACCTCTTCTCCTCTCGCTCTCTTGGTCACGAGCTGTCTTCTGGTTCTGTCGCGGTTGCTCCCTAGACGGGATGCGGTCTGGACGCCGCGGGTAGACCCTTGTACCGGACCGTCTGTAATTTTAATAAGCCGTATTACGAGAGAGAGAGCTCCTTCTCTCCTACATACGGAAACAACTTCCTTTCGTATATAACGGCCGAGTATTTGCCGAGTAGACCCACCCTTTCGCTAATTCTACTATATCTATGTCTCTCTGTCTATCTATCTATTTATCTCTCTCTCTCTCTCTCCCTCTCTCTCTCTCTCTCTCTCTTACTTTACGTCCGTTGATCAAGCCGAACACCGGGTAAGTCTCTATTTGTCTATCTATCTATCTATCTATCATCTATCTTTTTCTTTTCTTTTTTTTTTCTTTTCTTTCTTTCTTTCTTTCTTTCCTCCCCTTTACCATTATCCAACTAACTTCCTAGACGTAACTAATAATATCATGTTCGTTATAACGAGAATAGTCGAGTGCACGTGAGATCATGATCAAGGGTTTTCTTTCCAACCGTATATACAGTCCAAATTATCTGGGTCACATCGCATTCGGATACGGTATGTACTACGCTAAAACTTTTCAGACGGTTAAAGTTGCGAGGAGATATAAAAATGGTGTTTCTCTTTTAAAAGTCACCGAGGGATCCCTCGTATAACGTTTATACGCGTTAGCTTAAATGAATTCGCGACATCAGTAGCCGTCATCCTGGCCATCTCTCCAGAGAAAATGTGAGATAGAGAGAGAGATAGATAGATAGATAGATAGATAGATAGAGAGAGAGAGAGAGAGAGAGAGAGAGAGAGAGAGGTTATTCGGAGATTAAACTGGGGCAATCTGCGGCGCTCTTTTCTTTTCTCTTCTTCTTCGTCTTTTTTTTTGTCCTTTTTTTTCTCCTCCCTTCTTCCTTCTCTTTTCTTCTTTCTCCCAAACGACCAGATTTTTATGCCTAATTAATCGCCATAAATCCGAGGGAACGCCGCTGGATTACGGTGAAATTTGCGCTTACCGTCTCTCTCTCTCTCTCTCTCTCTCTCTCTCTCTCTCTCTCTCTGTCTCGAGGGGTGATTCAATGATTTGTAGATGCACAGGGTGAGATCCTTCGCTCCTCGTAATTCGCCTTAAGCGTACGCGATCTTCCACGTTGATTGAACGCATTAAAAGCCATCACTTTCTCGTCTAATCTTCGAAAAGAAAATAAGAAAGAAAGAAAGAAAGAAAAGAAGAAGAAGAAGAAGGACAGAGAAGAAACAACGACGAGAGAGACAAAAAAAAAGTAAAAATAAAAAATTCGAAGACGACTAAGAAAAGAGAATTAAAAAAGGGAACGGACGAAACGGGACGTATCAATTTTGTGAAATATTTCACTCCAACGCAAAGAATTCTTCGAATATTCATCTTCCTCCTCTTTCTCTGTTCTCATTTAATTTTATCGAATATTCCTCATTGTGGTAGTTGACTTTTTTTAATCCTTTCCTCTTCCACTTTTTTCCTTTTTTTTTATAAAAAAAAAAAAAAAAACATTATTTCTCTCGGTCGATCGAAAGTACCCTCGTTCTACTTTTTTCCCATTAGCATTTATCGAGTCCTCGGAAAAGTACGAAAAATCTGGCAGAGGAAAAGAAGTAAAAGTAGAAGTAACAGTGGTAGTGGTGGCTGTAGTAGTAGTAGCAGCAGCAGCAGCAGCAGCAGCAGCAGCAGCAGCAGTAGTAGTAGTAGTAGTAGTAGCAGTAGTAGTAGCAGTATCAGCAGCAGCAGAAGCAGCAGCAACAGCAGTACGGCCAGAAACAAAATGCAGAAGCTCAAAGTTATCCGCGAAGTTTCGAGTGCAGAGCCAGTTGATTTATCGGGCTCATTACTGCCAGGAAAGAGGGAGGACTACAGGAATGGAGGCCACCCCAACGGCGTGTTTTACAAGACGGCATTAATTGCTCGAATTAAATATGCACCTCTCTCCGCGTCGTAATTTATTTCGGTTTCCTTAAGCACTTTAAGTCGTCGGGAACTCGACCGAGGAGTATACGCCGCCCATCGCCGGAGCTTTCCACGAACGTTAATAATGAGTATGCGGGATATTAATTGACGTTGCTCGCGAATGGTCCTTTAAGACCGTTCTAACCTGGTTAGAACGATTTTCCGTTGATCGTAAACATGGGAATAGACGGATTCGATGTATATACGTATATTTAGATATATAATATATACATACATACAGATATACGTGACTATGGGCTTGACGTGTACGATCATTCTAATTAACACTTTCTCAATCGACGTATTAATACGTACCATTAACATCGACTCAGATCGTTTCACTTTCGTATTTGCTATGAGAGGGATTTGGTGGGGGAGGGTGGGGGCGAAGAAAAAGGATGAAGCATGAAAGGAAGGAAGAAATAAAAGAAAGAAAGAAAGACAGAAAAAAAAAAGAAAGATTCGAAATGTTAGATATAAATATATGCTCGTTTCTACGTAGGAAATGAATTATCGGGATAACGTTACGACGTCATTTTTATATCGTTCCAGGAACGCTTTGGACGAGGAATGTCGCGCGCAGAAGGCCCTCAATTTGCTCGAGGCACGTGATCGTCGTATCGCTTATCTCGAGAAAAGGGTCGCCGAATTGGAGGAAACGGCCATTGGCATGCACACTATGAGCTTACGCGCATCCTCGACGTTATCCAGTTTCGACGAGCCAACGTACAAGGACGTAACCTTTTATAGCGTAACTCAGAGCGAACAATCGATTAAATTCGAGAACGATCGTAAGAATCGCGACTCGTCGATTGTCGAACAAAAGGATCGACGTGGCCACGATAAAATTCAACGTATTTCGAACGATCGTACCACGATACCAGAATTAAAATTATCCTCTAGAACGTCCAATACCGATAAGGAAATATTCTCTACGCCTGCTCTCGATATGAAGTATCGTAAGAGTGCATCGAATTGTCATTACTCCGATGATAACGATATCGTTACGAACTTAGAAATTAGAAGCCGATCGATCGGCGATAACAATCGCGATTACGTCGACGACGAATCTACGATCGGGGATGGAAAAAGATCGACGTGCGTTTTCAACGCCGACGTTGGAAAAAGATCGACGTCGAAAAAAGACGAGACGAAGTTTCGACGTCGAATGTACGACGAGATAACGCACACGATACGTCCGAAAAGTAGAAACTGCAGTACGGTCTTTCCCTCCGGAGTGTCTTCGAGCGTGGCCTGGATACGAACGAAGCGGAACTTCCGCAAGAAGAATCGACCCTTCGCCGCTAGGGCGAGGAGACAGCAAAAAGGCGATCAGCGAGCGGAGAAAATCGACGTTTCGTCGTTTCGGTGAGTACACTGGAAATCTTCTTCTTTCTTATCCGTTGCGAAATCAACACAGAAATGGTCCTGTTCTTATTCCTTTGTTTCCCTTTTTCTTTCCTTTTCCTTTTCTTTCCTTTCCCTTCCCTTCGGATAAACGACTTACGGAGTCGCTCTTATTCTTTCTTTTTTGTTTAAATAATCGAAATGAAAAAATCGGGGATGCGAGGATAGGGTTCCGGGGAAAAGAAATAATTTGACATCCAATCTCGACGATTTATGCGTACGAAAATCGTTTCTACGATCTTACAATATCCTTTATGTAACATTAATACGATCTAAATATAAGGCGCACGAGAGTTAGAGGGATCTCGATTTTCGATCGATCATCTCTTAGCGAGTGAAAACGCGATATTTCTCTCTCTCTCTCTCTCTCTCCCTCTCCTTCCCTCTATCTATATACCTACATATCTCGAAACGATGCGGTTCCGCGTTCATCATCTCGGTGCACGTCAAAATGGCGATCGTTTAACTGGCAAAGTAGTGGATGCCGAGTAGAATATCAGGTCCACCGGCACGTACCAGTTGGATTTTTCCAAGTTCGGCGAGTAGCGTAACGCTTGGTGCTCGGTTGGACGTGAAAATGCATGTAATTAGCTGAAATTGATGTTGAACGCGAGCACGGCCGCAATTTTAATCGGCTGTCGTATGATAATTACGCGTGGCAGGCACCCCCCGACCCGTGCCGGATAAATCATCTCTCGCTCCTGCGGCCGGAGCTTCGCATCACGAAGCCAGAGAACTAGAGAGAGTGAGAGAGAGAGAGAGAGAGAGAGAGAGAGACAGAGGCAGACAGACGGACGGACAGAGAGAGAGAGAGAGAGAGAGAGAGAAAGAGAAAGAGAAAGAGAGGTTCCCAGGTATTCATTTACTTCATATTAATCAATGTGTGAAATTGATTACGCCTAGCCTCACCGTAACGAGGGTTGTTGCTTCTCCTAGTATGGCAAAGGTGGGGGGGGGGGGGAGGGAGCTGGGGAGCGAGGGAGTGTGAGACGAAGGGTGGAGGGAGAGAGAGAGAGAAAGATAGAGAGAGAGAGAGAGAGAGAGAGAGAGAGACTCAGCGATGGGCCACCGATGGCTTGGACGTCTCGTGGCTGCTGCTTCTCGCTACTTTCACATTGATTCTCTATGTAATACATTTTTCTATCTCTCAATGAATCCTCATCAATCGTTTTTAATAGTTACATGCACATGTACATGTGTATATAAATGCGATCATACGATCGCGATACGGCGCTCGTATTAATAGATAAATTTGTATCTTGCGATCGTGATAGCGTGGTTGGTGTCACAAAAGGAATGAGATATGCAATATGCACTCCGCGTCCCTTATCTAATAATGCCGGTGCGGTCGTTCAACGATAGACTCTTCTTCTTTTTTTTTTTTTTTAGTGACTCAGATCGTTCGTGATTTTGATTTCTTTTCTTTCTTTCTTTTTTTTTTTTTTGTTTGCATTTTATATTGGTTCTTTTCCATTCTTTCATTTTCTTTGCTCTTCGGCTTTTTTCGTTTCGTTCGTCCAAGAGGACGACGTTCTATAAGTCGTGTAACGGCCGATAGGTCGTCGAGGCACGACCGAGAAAATTGCATTTCTATTTATTTCTGTCCGTCACGGCACCGTTCCTGTCGCAAGAACGAGTCGAACGAACGATCGGGATTATCATTGTCACGACTCCGCTCGAAAGTATTCTTCGTAGAATCGTAGAACCTGTCTCGCGAGCGACCTCCTTCCTAGTGGAAAACGGACGCTGAGTTGACAGACGCGCCGCGCCATTTTGCAAAATCTCTTGGCGAAGGGAGTTATACGGTGACGAAACGATTCGACGATTAAAGAGATCGTCCGTACGGACACAATAGGATCGTGACCTTTTGCTCCCTTATATACACGGTCTCATTGTGTCTCGCTTAAAATGCCCGCTTTTAACTGACTCGAGACCATCGGAGTGGCGTCCTCCGAACACGAAAATTTCACCATCGATTTCTCAATTGGGGACGCCTAGAAATTTCGGCGACGATCTATTCAACGTCAAGATCGTCATCTCGCGATGAACATCGTCGTCGTCGTCGTCGATCAAGCAATGCCTCACAACGATCTGTAATTCGATTATGATCAAATATATCTATATATAGATATTATAATGAAGGTTTGCAAAACGATCGAATCATTTCAAAATTGTAACGGGTAATAACGGAATTCAGAATTCGATGACGAAAAAGGAGAGAAGCGAAAAGAAAAGGGGTCGAGACGATTTTAATGACAAAAAAAAAGAAAAGAAAAGAAAAGAAAAGAAAAGAAATGTACGATTTCAATATTGCACGGAGAAAAAAAATAACGAGGAACAATTTCTAAAACGAAAGAGAGAGAGAGAGAGAGAGAGAGAGAGGAAAAGAACCATAAGGAAATCAAAAAGGAAATAAAAAATATTAAAAAAAAAAAAAAAAAAAAAAAAGGTAAAGAAACCAATAATTACCGAAGAAGCAATTCTCACGAAGGAACGATATATCAGGATCGGAGTATCGAAAACGAGTAGGATCGAGCTCCGATCAGTGACCTTCGACCTCGAGTCGATCTTCTCTCTCCCTCTCCCTCTCTTTCTCCCTTTACCCCGTTTAGAATCGTTCCGATCGAGCTCCAGGAAGGATCTGCTCTTTGACACGCATAGTTAGACGAATCGATGCGTTTCGTCGAGCCTCGAAGAGAAACGGTTTAGCTCGTACGATCGCACGAGCGGAGAAATACGGCCGCCGCTAATGGAATCAATTAGGTGTGGATTAATATTGACAGATTTATTGACTTGCCTTTTGTGCCCGTCGCAGCGGCCCGATTAAACAGCTCGGTCCGATTTATAACCGAAAACCGTGCCCGCTACCGCAACCATGTTAAACGTAATTTCGATCCATGAATACTCAAACGCAAAACCTATAAAAAAAAAAAGAAAAAAGAAAAGAAACAGCAACCATCCACACGCGCGCACGCACACACACACACACACACACATTCGCGTATATTTGTGTATTATATAATATTTCATTTCATACCCATATACATTTTAATATAATCGTCGATGAGCATAAAAGAACAAGGACGATCAACGTAAAGGTTAAATCAAAAAAAAAGAAAAAAAATTCGAATCCTGAAATGTCAGAGATGAACCAAAAGAAACGTAAAAAAAGAAAAGAAGGTAGGGAAATAATGAAAAAGAGGACGTAAAAAGGGTTACCCCCCGTCCCAACCACCACCCTCCCCCCTACTCCCCGTCTCCTTGGTCGAAGTTAACAACTGAAAATGGAAACGTCGAACGCGTTCGTTACGACAGGACCCGTTAATAAAGGCAACGTCCGAACGTTACACACACACACACACACACACACACACACAAACGCCGGTATATACACAGCTCTTATATAGAGCTAACGTCGATATATATGTATACACGGGGCGCGTCGTTTGCGTAATTCGTAATTGCGTACGCGAAACTGTCGGTTTATGAAATTAACGAGGGGAACCATTAAATTTAACGATCGTTGACTCGCGGTGTCCACCATGTGCAAAGGTAGTCGAACGGCTTGCTACGATCCTGTTAGCTGCTACCACGACTTTCTCTCTCTCTCTCTCTCTCTCTCTCTCTTTCTTCCTTCTATCTTCTTCTCCGTCTATCATTCTATCTTCTTTTTCTCTCTCTCTCTCTCTCCTTGTCTTGTACCACGTTTCATTGTTTCTCTCTCGCTCTCTTTTTTCTCTTTCTCTTGGTCTCATTTTTTATCTTCCTCTTCCTCTCCTTCTCTCTTTTTTCGTGCAGGCGAATTCATCGCGTCCAATTAGCCGGATCACGGTGACACCGTGGCGGACATTAAAAGAGAGAGGTAACCGATAGACGCGGACAGAGAGTGACGAACCTAACGGGGTATCCGTGCGAAGCACGTCCGGCATCTCCGTTCGGTAAAGAGAAAGAGAGAGAGAGAGAGAGAGAGAGAGAGAGAGAGAGAGAGAGATCCCCTCTCTTTCTCTTTCTCTTTCTTTTTCGTTCTTTTCTCATCCAATAATCGGTGACTCCTTTCCTTCGACACGGTGACCATGCTTGAAATCGGATCGTCGGACCTCCAATTAAAGTCCGACGACAATCGAATGTACTGCCAAAGAACTTGCTTCGATCTCCCTCGTGGGCGGCCTTTTTGAATAAATGCAAATTCTTACGGTCGGAGTTATTCTCCCTCTCTCTTTCTCTTTCTTTCAGTATATATACATACATATATGTATATATATATATATATATATATATATCTCCATCTTCTTTCATACTTAAGAAAGTTCAAGCGTTACGATAAAACGCCGAGTATTCCCTTATTAAAATGAAATACTTAATAATAAATTGTCGTACGAGATTTCTCTTAAGGATCGTACGATTCACTCGTAAGAAAAGAAATAAATAAACGAAATTATCGTTGATCTCTTCTTTCAAAGTCACGATTGTAAAACGTTATAGATGATATCCGATAACTAATGCCGATCGATATCGATACCTCGCGATAAAGGTTGACGCGTTAAACGACATACCAACAAACTATATATGTATATATATATATATATTTAATTACGCATTTACGGGTAAACGTTAAACAGCCAGTGAGAATATATGTAAATGGATCGATCTAACGTAAATGTTAAAAAGTCTGTCGAAGCAAATTTTTTCGAAACTTCGTATCCTCTTCCATGTAACGCGCGTTACACGTAAATGTCTCTCGATCGTAGTCACGTCGTTGCGATCGAGTATTACGAATGCCAACTTATCGATACGATTTACATTATATTCTTCCAACGATATCACGAAAACGTGGAGATCGGAAATGAAAGAGAGGAAAAAGTCGATTCAAGAAAAAAGGAAAAAGGAATGAAAAGAAGGAAGGAGGAAAAATTGACAGAGAGAGAGAGAAAGAGAGAGAGAGAGTAAAAAAAGAAAAAAGAAAACACGACAAAGTTAAAGATTTTTACGTGGTGGCATCGATCGCGATCTAACGCTTCGCCGGGCAAGATCATCGTCGAAGTTCGCGATCTTTGGAGAGGCTCGTCGAACGCCGGAAGCCGACGAATCAAAAGGTAGGACGGGGTCGTTATCTCACCGAGAGAGAAGATCTTTCGCTGATCTTTTCGAGGCGACGGTCCACCAAAGAGAAAGATAGAAAGAAAAAGAGAGAGAAAGAGAGGAGGACGAAAATGAGCGGCGAGCGCGTTTCCCTTTATCGCGACGTCGACGTTCGAACGATTTGCATAACCGTCCAGCAGAGACGTCGTTACGCTTCCTTCGTTCTCGAAGAGAGAAGCGCAAAGTATCTTTCTATATATATATATATCTTTCCCTCTCTCTTCCTCTCTTTCTTTCTTTCATGCATGCAAAACGAGACAGGCTGAACGTATGCGCGACCTCGATCGTGATTCTTCGATCGATCTTTCAGATACATATACATACGTATATATATATATATATATATATATATATATATATATATATGCATATAAATATATATAATATATATTATATATATATATTTATTTATTTAATATATATAAAATATATATATGCATATATATATATATATATATATATATATATATATATATATATATATATATAAATACGTAGGTACATTCATACGTATACCTCTATCTTTCTTTCATGTATATTTCTCTCTCTCTCTTTCCTTCTCTCTGTCTGTCTGTCTGTCTTCCTTTCCGTCCGTCTCTCTTTCTCTTTCTTTATCTTTTTATCGTCCTTTCTCCATCCTTTTAACGCGCGCGCACCGCCGCGCTTTCTTTCTCTCCTTAATTCGCGATCGGTGAGTTAACGAGAACGATGCCGGCGGCGCAGAGAGAACAAGTAAATTACGTGAGTGTTCTACCAAGATCTCCGCTCAAGGTCCGCTAACGGCCGACCGTTAGCATCGGAATCGAGCGAGAGTCGAAGGACGCGACATTGGAGGACGAAGGACAACAACGGTTTCTGCGGAAGTTTAATGCATCGTTTTCCCAACGAATACATACGTATTTACTTTTCACGCACGCGTACGTAATAACATTATTTTCTCATGTTAGAGAGAGAGAGAGAGAGAGAGAGAGAGAGAGATTTTTTCGAACGAAAAAATAAAAGAATTATAATAATAAACCAAAAAAATAAGAAATAAGAACGAGGAAACAAAGCAAAAGAAAACGATAACATCGTCTAAGGATATTTGCGTTTGTAGATATTATCTACTTCTATATTTCTCAAGATATACATATTATACATACATATTATACATACATGCATATATATATATATATATATATATATATATATATATATCCTAGAGATAAACTAAAGTTATGTAATTTCGGATAAAATCATTGAATCGTCTATATAACGATTTTAACGATGCCAAAGAATAAATTTCAATTAACCCGAGGTTTACGAGCGCCTAACGCGCTTTCACTCGGTGCTCCGAAATTCGATAAAAATTGAAGAAGAGAGAGAGAGAGAGAAAGAAAGAAGAAAAATAAACAAGAGAAGAGAAGAAAATCAAACGCCGATACCGTTTTTCTTTCCTTCCTCCACACCCCGCTCGGCCGATAGAAACAAACGATAGTAATGAACGCACCGAGCATATCTAACGTTCGTAGTAACAAAACGGAAATTCTAATACTAAAGTAATAACTTTATGGCCTAACCTACGTTGGTAGGCACTGGCCAATAATGAGGCTAAACGCTCGCGACACACGTGTGTGTATTATGTGCGCACAATTACAACAAATATATATATATATATATATATATATACATATATATTTTTTATATATTTATATAGGTATGTACACACGTGTACACACGCGAACGTGTGCCGTTCGTTCATAAATCATTTTCGCGTTGGGAAGGAGAAAAAGAAGATAATGAGTGGACCGACGTGGAGAAAAACCGGGACAGTAGAGGCTCCGGATCGGTCCTCCCATTCGCGCCGCGTGATCCAGGAAGAGAGAGGTCAAAGAGTAGTGAGCCGCGCGCGCGCGCGCGCGCGCGCGCGCTCGCGAGCGACGTTCAACGACGACGTAGAGAACGACGAGATGCATCCTGTTTCGAGATGAAAGGAGAAAGAAATAGAGAGAACCTGTTGGCTCGTCCCGACTCCTGCGATTTGCACAAGTAGCGGATATACGGGACCGTGAAAAAGGGACAAAGACTGGCATATACAGGGTGCTTCTTATCTATCGGCATCATTCAAATAGATACGTTATCAGATATACGTCGATAATCCGACGATAAACGACGTACAACATATTTCAAAATCGATCGCGATTCGTTAGAAATTTAACTTACTTAACTCCCCGACGAAGTGTCGTCGTATCGATTTGTATCGTTTCGATATTACATTTCTAACGCGTCGAATTGGGAATATTTCATTCCTTCGATATAAAGTGTATATACAAACGAAAGGAACGTTCCATCGTATAGAACTCGTCGTATTTATTTCTTACGATTACGATTAATACGATTCGCTATGTGATATTGTTAAGAAACACCCAGTATAACCGCGCGTCTCACATATCTAAGTGGGTATATATATATATATATATGAAACGCAGAAAGAAAAAGAGAAAGAGAAAGAGAAAGAGAAAGAGAAAGAGAAATGCGAAGGGAGGTAAAGGCAGAACGTAGCGGGAAACGTAGAACGAAGACGTCCCGCAGAGACGACAACTAGCGGGAGAACTAATCGCGGTAGTGCATGACATCCTTAGTTCATCGCGAGCTTCCTCACCCCCAACCCCCACTCCCACTCACCCACCCACTAACTCACAACTGTACACGGACATATAAGTATGGTTATACCAACATATGGACGGACATACGTATAATGCAGCTAGATCTGGAACTAATCTAATGCACGGTGTCCTTTACTTTCGAATTTAACACGCTTGGCTTACGGTACACGTCTCTCTTCGTATATATATACGCATATATATATATATATATATATATATATATATATATCTTCGTATATATAAATACATATATAAATATATACATCACACAGATATATATATATATGTATATATATATTTATTAAATTTATTATTTATTTATTCGATCCACACACACACACACACACACACACACACACACACACATATACATAATAAATATATATGATAAATATATATAATAAATATATATATATATATATAATATATATCTAAATAATATAATAAATAATAAATTTAATAAATTATTTTTTGCGAATCAGCTGATAAAATGCGATAAAAAAATTCGATCGTATTTACTCACTCTTTTTTTCTTTCTGTCTGTCTCTCTCTCTCTCTCTCTCTCTCTCTCTCTCTTTCTTTCTCCTTTTTCTGTCTCTTTCCGAAGGACAATGGCCGAAGGTACCTTCGCAGTGTAACGCTATACACGATTATTTCGAGCGATACATCGCTCCCGCAAGGCTGGCTGCTGGCAAGACGGTAAGAGGACCTTTCGAGAGATCGAGATAGAGCTTATTGTCCAGAAACGACAGCGGGGCAGGTGTGTACGCTTAATAAATCGGCCGACTTTGTACGAACCGAGTGGAAGTGGAACCCTTCACCCTTTCTCTCTCTCTCTCTCTCTCTCTCTCTCTCTCTCTCTCTCTCTCTCTCTCTCTCTCTGTCTCTCTGTCTTCCTCTTTTTCTTTCTCCTTTCCTTTTCCCGCTACGTGACCCTGATCGTGGAGAAGAGCCGAGCAAACTCTATGCTAATTACACTTTCACTTCGTACAGTTTACCCATTATCCTCTATTGTTCTCCTCTTCGTTTCTGCTACAATATCTATATCCCTTCATTCATTCTTCCATTACCAACCATTCCCGATCTCACTCAATGAAAAGTAGCTCGAACGCATTACGGCGACTTATTAATTTCCATCGAGTTTATATTTCCTCTTCGTATGATTTTATTAATGACCAACAATTTCGCGCGATCTAGAAGCTAATATAACCGCTGATGAATATTTATTAGAATTATTAACAGTTTCGTGAATTCACGTTTATAACAAACACCGGAAGATAGTTATCACGGTATCTAGCGAAGAACTCATTTGAAAGAAAAGCGTACCGCTATTCCTTCTTTGTATACATATCTCTATACACAAACGCACAAACACACACACACACACACAAACAAACACACACATTTCTACGTATACGTATATGTACCTATAGCGAAGTAATATCGAATCGTTCGCGGATTAATCGTGGTGCATCACAGCATGCACCGTACGAAATTATAAAACGATCCGTCTCGAGAGCATACGGTGCACATCGACGTCGTCATCCGGCGATCCGATAGAGGATACACTCCTCTGCTTTCACGATAACGAGCCGGAGTCGATAAATCAAATTTATTACAGACGATCGTTTCCTTGACAGGCAAGAAGTAGAGACCCGCAGGGAAGAATTTTTCCCGTGAAACTAACTCCGTTCCCGACTCTTTTATTTATTTATTTATTTTTTTTGTTTTTTGTTTCTGTTTTGTTTCCCTTTACTTTTCTTCTCTCTTCCTTTTATTCTTCCCCCTCCCCTCCCTCCACCCTCTTCCTCTTACGTTCGACCGCCACCGTTCGACGATTAATTAGTACGTTACGATTAACTTTCGACCAAACGGGTCTCCGACGAGTGCGCTCCCAAAAAAAGAAATGATTCGAACGATCGAACGCGATTTCTTTCGTAGAAATGGAAAGAGAAAGAAAAAGAAAGGAATAGAAACGAACAACATCCATCGCGGCGCCAACATCCAAGAAAACCGATTCGTTACCAAAGTATACAACGAGTGCGAGCGATTGAACTAAAAATGCATGTCGTGTTAAAGTAGCGAGACGCGATTTCGTTTCATCGTATTAATCCGATTCGTTTTAAATCGCGGAAAAAATATCTCCGTTGAAGGTCGATATCGGAAGGATATGTTATATTATCGAGTCGTAGCAACCTTGCCTCGTTTCATCGGTGAAAAGATAGTGAAGCGAGAGAGAGAGAGAGAGAGAGAGAGAGAGAGAGAGAGAGAGAGAGAGACGGACAGAGTAAGATGTGGATGTTCGTGAAAGGCGATCGTCCAGCTGCTCTCGAGAATTGCTCTCTCTCTCTCTCTCTCTCTATCTCTCTTTATCGTATGGACGCTAACGTTCGAGAAAGTTACAGTTCAGCGTGGCTATTTGCGAAGCGTCCTTTTGCTTCCATACACGCGTGTGCATCATCATCGTACGATCGGCCAACTCTCTTCTTCCACCGGGGGAATGTAAATAGATGGAGGCTACGTGCAACCGCCAGTGAAATCGTGAAAGAACATGGGCGGCTGCTACCGTTCCTTCCTCCAGAACTGCCGTTTCCACGCATTATATATATATATATATATATATATATATATATATATATATATGTGTGTGTGTGTGTGTGTGTGTGTGTGTATATATATATGCTTTCGTATGAGTATATAGATATGTAGATACCTGGTCGAATCGTCAGTGAAAATTCTGATTTGTACGATAATATTGTTAGGAAACGAGGGAGGGAAAAGGGGACGGTGAGTAGTGGCAGAGAGGGTCGTCGGGTGGGTTGGGGTTTGGTTGTAGGGACGAGGGGCAAAGGAGGAGAGAGAAACTAAAAATTACCGCCATTTACCGGCTACTACCGTACGTAATAACGAGATAATATCTATGAGACGCTAGTAATAGCGACCAATCATCGCCGGTAAATATGTTGTTAAATCGAAAGAAAAGGTGCAGGAACTTGGGACAAATGAGATCGATGAAATTACAACGGTTCTACGAAATAACAGAGAGAGACAGAAAGAGAGAGAGAGAGAGAGAGAGGACGTTATTGCAAAGATATTGAAAAGGTAAGTGTCGCAAGGTGAATGTAAAATAAATGATTAAACTTCGTTCGTGTATATCAATTTCATATGTCTATATATATATATATATATATATATATATATATATATATATATATATATATATCCTATATTCTATATATATCCTAGATTTATATACTTCTTTTTAATTTTCAATCAAATTTGTATCGCGAAAAGAAATATTTGTTAAAAAGAAAATAGAATAAAGAGTGAGAGAGAGAGAGAGAGAGAGAGAGAGAGGGAGAGAGAGAGATTGGAATCAAAAATGATAGAAAAATTTCACGAGTGCTTTCTAGGATAGTAACTATTCGATATTGTTCGATTTTCAACGCGACCAATAGGAAGGAACAGGATGAAAAGGGCGTTACACGACGTGGCTCCAGAGCCGTAGCGCGATTAATCAAGCGCGGAGAGTTGAAGAGGCAAGAAACGAGAGAGATGACTCGCGCAATACAATGTCGACGTATACTAGAAACAAATCGATCGAGATCCACGAAGCCCGTGCAACGTACTCGTGCGCTTCGAGTTCGAACGTACCGTCGGTCGCTTACTTCGGTATTGAAGAGAAAAAGAGAAAGAGAGAAAGAGAGAGAGAGAGAGAGAGAGAGAGAGATATCGCGATCGCGAGAAACTACTCCTCTCGACTCTCGAATGACTGATCTCGACTCGAGAAACTAGACGCATGCCGATGCTACGACATTATTTCGATGATAAGCTCGAACGAACGCGGTTACTCGAGAAGCTCCTCTTACTCGCGCATCTCGTATTTAGTTAAAAAGAAAAAAAAAAAAACAAAGAACAAAAACCAATGAAAAATAACATGTAGAGAGAAAAAATGCGTAACTTCCAACGCGCTCGAAGGAACGATACGAATGATTCCCGATATCACGACTATTATCCGTCGGCTTTGTGGGATGACTCCTGTATAAAAAAAAAAAAAAAAAAAAAAAAAAAAAAGAGAGAAGCAGAAGAGATATAAAAAGTATGCACTCCACTGATCGGCAATGTAAATTTAATCGATGCGATGAAATAAACGCAACTTCGGGTAGAGTCGAATCGTATCGTATCGTAAAATTGTTGTTTAAAATATCGAAATACCCGTATCGAGTTTCACGATTATATTATATTGGGAATGAGAGAGATAATTTCTATTTTTATTTCTCTTTCTTTTTTTCTTTTTGTTTTTCTTCTTTTCCTTCCTCCCACGCCCCCGTAAACACCGACCCACCGACCCACCCTCAACGTCAAATCGAGGAAGAGATATTTTCGGGAACGTTTGAACTCTCTCGTTTTGACAATCGAGATCGAAGGGACGATGAAAAACGCTCGATCGTTAGCGTCCACACTTGCTACACTCGTCGAGACATCGATCAAATACCCTGCCACCCCTTCTCCCGTCCCACCCCCGCTTCCTCATCCGACCAAAGAAATCGTTTGATCGACACCGGCCAACCGGTCGATCTGGCAAACCGGTAAAGGCCTAAGTTTCATCTCTTATAACGTGGAACGTTGACTCCCGACAGAAAATTCGTCCTGAGACAGGCGTCGCCATCCTTAAAAGGCGTATCGCTCCTTGACCCGCGTTCTCGCTCATCCGTCACGGTTGTCGAGCCACGACGTACCTACTCTCCTCGCGTGTAACTCTCGCGACCTCGACGAGGTCCGACGATAAACCGTAGATTCCTCTCTCTCTCTCTCTCTCTCTCTCTCTCTCTCTCTCTCTCTCTCTCGATTTCCAAGATCAGAATACTATCCCCATTTTCTTTATTTCATTCCGAAAGAAAATGAAAGGAAATAAAAGAAAAGAAAAAAAAAAGACGAAGAATTATTACGAATACGCAACGTAAAACGTCATTAATGGGACAATTAATGGGATAATTAATTAATAATCTTTTATCGCCTCATTTATCGTCTCCTCTCGTCTTTTAATTATCGACCCTCGACGAAACTTCTACCTCCTTCTCTCTCTCTCTCTCTCTCTCTCTCTCTCTCTCTCTCTGTGTCTCTCTCTCAATTCTATTTTATTTCAAATGACAAAGTAACCATTAGATCGAGTTAATTCCTCGAATACGAATCGCTACGACTCGACTAGAACTCGACCCGACGAACAATCGATTCTCAATGGTTCGTCAAACTTCTCTTATCATTTCCTTCTTTTTTCTTCTTCTTCTTCGTCGTCGTTACGACAAATACCAACACCAATGATATATTATGGTTTTTCGAATGTAGTATGGATCATTGTATTTGAGCGTATAAACGTATAAGATGATGATAATAATGTCTCGTAGTGACAGCTTTGCAATTTTCCATTAAACGCCATCATCGCTCGTCGTCGTCATCCTCCTCGTCCTCGTCCTCGTCCTCGTCCTCGTCCTCGTCCTCGTCCTCGTCCTCGTCATCATCGTCGTCGTCGTCGTCGTCGTCGTCGTTGTCTTGAACATCGCCGAGTTACAACACGTCGGCCGAGAGTAATTGATTCGGCGCGTTTAATTTAACGAAAATTGCAGCGGGGATGGACACTACCTGGACGATCGTGCCAAGCGAAAGCAAGTACTCGTAATGGTTGTAATTTACTAAAACGGGACTGCCTGGCTGACCGCATAAAGCACCTGAGAACACGGTTCATTAGTCACCGCCTTTCCCCCGTTTCCCACCTCGTCCATCGGCCCTTTCTCGGCCGCCATAGGAAGGAAGGAGGCTTACTTTGCGAGTGTCCTTCCTGGCTAACCGAAGACATCCTTTCTACGAAACTTTCCACTTTTCTTCGTGGTAAACCGCACCCACCGATAAACCGTCATTCGACTAAATTAAACGAAACTATATATATATATATATATATATTTATATCTAACGACAATCATTCGTTTACCCTTTTGCTTACTGCTTTATTTATTTATTTACTACATTTTTCGGTATTTTTTTTTTTTTTACTTTCGCTACGATTAACATTAAAATCCTATAATAATGATAATAATAATGATGATAATAATAATAATAATAAAAGATCGAAGCAAGAGGAAGAAAAAAGAGAAGAAACGAAAATTCATCTCACTCTGACCGACATTACGATCGTCGATTGAACGTCATACGTACGATCGATAATAACTTTGTTGATTATGATCGCGCGTAAATAAAAAAAAAAAAAATAAATAAAAAAATCAAAAAGAAAGAAAAACGAAATTACTTAGTATTGTTCATCGTTGAAAAAGAAAGAGAAAGGAAAAGAAAACGAGAGATTGACTTTACAGTAAACGTTTGCGAACAATAATACAATAAGAAGAAAGAGAAAGAAAAAGAGAATGAGAGAAAGAGAGAGAGAGAGAGAGAGAGAGAGAGAGAGAGAGAGAGAGAGTAAGATTGACGAAGAGAAGAACGGATTACGCCACTGTCTTGACCGAAGTCAGTGGAGGCGGCTCGTCGATCCCATGTACCTCGTGATTGAACGAACTCCAGAGATCTACACGTTCGCATCCTCCTCTCTTTGTCACGCCACACATAACTACTATATATATATATATATATATATATATATACCTACGAAACTCATGGCCGCCATTACAACGTCTCGTCCGTTGTTGTGTCCCGAATGGTTATCTTGATTTAATAACTGTTAATGTCATCGCAGTCAATCATGAGACACGACTACAACTCTTTCTCTCTCTCTCTCTCTCTCTCTCTCTCTCACACACACACACTCTCTATCTCGTTATCTGTCAATTATCAAGTCGCATTTGTTCAACGATGTTTCGATCAAAGTAACAACACGACAGGACGAATCACCAAACAAGATTTTCGATTAATTTGTATTCCTTTAATCGAATACCTTGCGGAAAGGCAAGGCTCGCCGATGTAAATCGCTTCGTTTTGAATTAATAACTACGATTACGTACGTTTCGCGAATAACTCAGCCTCTCTCTCTCTCTCTCTCTCTCTCTCTCTCTTTCGAGAATCTTTAAGTAAATCGTAAGTAGTTGGTACGAAGTCGTTTGAACGGAATCGTTTGATGTCGCCGACTCTTTTCCTTCGGTCCATAACTTTCGTCGGATATCCTTTCCGCGTCCCCATCCTATAACCCACTCCCTCCCTCCCTCCCTCCTACCCTCTCTCTTTCTGTCTCTCTCTATCTTTCCCTTTCTTCCTTCTTCATCACGCGACCAGCTCCGAGGAAATCACGCGGAAGATTCTTCCTCTCCGTCGTCGGAAGACTTTTTCTCTCCTTGCTTGTCCACCCTCGTTTAGGGATGTGTATCGCGTAAGATAGTTGAATGCTACTCGGCGGAGATCTGTTTCTTTTTTCTCTTTTTTTCTTTCTTTCATTCTCTCTTTTCTTTTACACTCCTCGTCGAATCGCTACTCGATCGACCTTACATATATATATATATATATATATATATATATATATATATATATATATATATATATCATAGGCTCATACGCTGCATGATAATATTTAGGATCCTCTTTTTCTCATTTTTCTTTTTTTTGTTTTGTCTTTTTATTTCGTTCCTTCACCAATCGTCCGTTTTCTCCTCCATCGATCGATATCCAATCTTACCTAATGTTAATTACTCACGAACCGATCGCAATCGTTTTTCTCATTCTTTCTTTCTATCTTTCTTTCTCTTCGACAAAGCTAAGAATTTCAACGATCGCAACGTTGTCCAACGCGTAGATGTTGCGTGGATTAACGAATTTACGATGATACGGGGGGGAATTATTTTCGACGGTATTTTTTGTCGAACCTTACGAAGTTCTTTTCGAAAGGAAAAAAACAATTTACTTCATACATCATCGGTATCCTTTTCGCCGACTCGTAAATTATTTGCAAGTTTCTGATTGTACAGGTGGGTTTAATGAAAAAAAAAAAAAAAATAAAAAAAAAGGAGAGAGGGAAATTAAACTCGGAGGGACAAAAGATAAAGGAAAAAGAAAGGGAGATTCGCAAAATCTGTTTTCAAAAAAAAAAAGAAAAGAAGAACGAAAATATTTAGAAGACGACTCTCTTTACGTGTACGAAATCGCAAAAGGTGTGCATTACACCGTGCGGCACGTTTATCGACACCGAATCGTTATCAGGCTCGGATCTTCCATGAAGAACGGCAGTCGTTCGGGTGGTACCAATTTGTCCTTCCTTTATCAAGCGTCATCTGATGGCGACCCGACACCGCTCGCTCGACTGAATGCAACGGCTACCTTGAAGCGACACCGGCCAGAAGAGAGAACCACAATGGGAACAAAGCGGCTCGCTGTCTTTCGCATAGGTTTTGTTTCATTCCCAGGGTGGACAACCGGCGTTATTTGTCATGCATTTTCAACCTCACCGATTTCATCTTGGATATTTTTCTCTGCCTCCTCGTCCTCCACCCCACGCCCCCACTCACCCGGGCTACACCATGCGCGAATCATAATGCCGGGTGATGCTTGGAAGATCAACGAACAAAAAGTCACGGGGAACAAGGATACCACTCGGATTTGTTCGAGGAAAACGTCTCGGCGTTAAAAATTGTATTCCTCAGATTTAAGGATCGAGAGAAAATTATTTTCGTGATGGAAGAGAAGAAAATAGAGAGCGAGAAAGAACACTTAGGTGTCTCCTTCATAGTTCTTTTTTTTTTTATTCTATTTTATTTTATTTTATTTTATTTTTTTTTTTTTTTTTTTATTTAATTCGAGATGTACATTATATTATACGATTTCATTTAAATCGCGAAATGACATAGAAAGCGTTCCTGAAAATTCGTAGAACTTTTCGTTCGGATATATCTCGACAGAAAAATTATTACTTATTCTCGAAGCATAATTATCTTTGATTTAATTTATCAAACTTTATAATTGACGCGTCAGAAAGAAATATGTCGCTCCTTCGACGTTTGAGATCGATTTCTTTTCTTTTTCTTTCTTTCTTCCTTTCTTTTTTTTTTTTTACATCGATTTTCGACGATCATAAAAATTTGACGAATTATCTAATACGAAATTATACTGACACTTTCAACTTAAGTATCGACGTACTAAGGGATATAACAGCGTTAACTCGATATATTCGCGAGATTACATTCGTCGAGTCGGTCGATAAAGAAAATACAAGAAGTATACACATGACGACCGCTATTCGACGATTGATACTTGGACCACTTTCATAATCATCGGTTTCGTATACGTATGTATGAATACGTATATTTGAAAAATTAAAAAAAAAAAAAAAAAGAAATAGAAAAAAAAGATCAAAAATTATTACTAATAGGTGATCGTATTGCACATATCAATTTTAACGTGAACATCGACGAACCTAGGAATAATATCGTTAAATCTCCTTGTATTCCCCAGATTATATATATACACATACATACATACATACATACATATTGATCGTCCTTGCAATAAAGAAAATACGAGTAAGAAGTGTAACGACCGCTATCCAACCGTTGACTTGGATCAATTTCATAATGACCGGTTCGTATATCTATTAAAGAAACTTTTTTTTTCTTTTTAATCGATACACAGCGTTACCGTGCAATCATATTACGTAGACACTTTGAACGTTAACATCGAAAACTAACCCGATGAATATATATAAAATATCGCTTAGCTCGATGTAGATTCCCGAGAATTATATATTGATCGTAATGGCAATGGAGAAAATTCTAGTAGGAGTGTAACGACCGCTTTCCACAAACCGCTTTCGAGAGCGGTCGGGCTCGATGATACAAGAATTAACATCCGACGAAGAGCGGACGCGCGTGGCTCTCTTGCCTCCTATGCCTGGAGCTACAGCTTAATTGGCATATCAATCCCCGGACGAAACGCGAGATAAGTGCCGGAGGAGTAAGAGAAGGAAGGTAAGAAGGTACGTACGTTCTCTCCTTCGCTTTAATAAAGTTGCATACGTTCTCTTCTCTCTCACTCTCTCTCTCTCTCTCTCTCTCTCTCTCTCTCTCATTCTCTCATTCTCTCACTCTCTCGGTGCACGATCGAACCTAACACCGACTATACACCCATAAGTCGCTTCGCTCCGACCAAAACTCGTTCGATCGACATTTATATGTTAACCGTATGGACCGTACGGAATCTCCTCTGACATATTGAAAGAAGGAAAGAAAGAAAGATAAAAAAGAAAGTGAGAGAAGGAAAAGATATCGAAGCTCGGAGGAAACGAGCGCGCGCGCGCGCGCATAATTGACTTATGAGAAAATTTTAATGGAACGAAATAGCCGAACGACTCGTTAGAATTAACGTTGCGTGTATTAATAAACGTAAAAAAACAAAAAAAGAAAAGAGATAAGAATGAAAGAAAGATGCAAGGAACGCGAAGAATACGAAAGCTGTGGGAAAGATCGAAGGTGGTTTTAAGGTTCATTGTAATAGAACCATCGACCATCGATATGTTTCGATTGTTTTCCTTTTGTCTGTATTTTTTTTCACTCCCCCCTCCCTTACCCCCATTAGAAAACAGTGTTAGATAGACACGCTGGGAACGATCGTAAAGGCCGTACTGATTTGAATTCGAAGAAAACTGTTTTTTTTTTTTTTTTGTAATATTCATTCCTCGATACTACGCGTACGAATAAATGATCGATTATTAAGTTTAACGATGCATCGTTAATATCGAGAGAGAAAGAAAAATATATATATATATATATATATATATATATATATATATATGCATATGACACTTTGGAGGTTATGGATAAATCGATATGTCTCGTCTTTTTAACGAAATGAAATATAATTAAAGAAAGAAAAAAAAAATAAAAAAAGAAAGAAAGAAAGAAAGAAAGAAAGAAGAAGAAGAAGCAAGAAGCAAGAAATAGGTTTCGTTTTTCGCGACGAACAAAAACAAATCCAATGTACTAGCTTACGTGACCGATTGCAGAGCTCGAAGCGATCGCGGAGATAATAACGAGACGATTAATTTGCATTGCTCGCCACGGCACAGTCGGAATCGTCTATTACACGATTCGTACTATAAATGTTTGGTGGAGAAGGTTCGTTTAGATAGTATAGTAACCACTATATACCTACGTACTTACCAAGAGCTAGCTATAGATATCGTCTTGGCACAGTCTTAGATCGATATCTACGGGAACGGCTTCGCTTGTCCGTATATCGATACTTCGATATCGTGTCGTAACGACTTTATAATAGATACCAGCAGGTTGTACCTGGTCGAACAAGATCGAAGGTCGAACACCGAAGAGAGATATATCGAAAACTCGACGAGTTATCCCTTCGTTACTTTCTTCTTATGTCTCTTCGCGAGTGAACGTTAAAAATCAAAAAAAAAAGAAAAAAAATCAAAAGAACATAAAAATCTCTAAATCGAACGAATGTAATTGTTGCAATACAAATACACTGAGATAAGTATCGATACCCATCGTGTCTCTGATCGAACCAATTTATAGTCATTTCAGTGTACACGAAAAAAAAAAGCAAGTATTATCGCAAGCTAAACCATTCGTACAATTACGATCCGATCAAACTAACGATGTCAATGAATAACAGGGAACTATTGAAGAGTATTCGAACTATTCCAATTATTTTTATATCCTTAATCGGATCAAAATGATCAGAATCTTCATAACCTAACTTTCATCGTAACTAACCTTATCGTTGGATTTTAGTTTCTATCGTAGATAGAGATTGCACACGCGCGCGCACACAAACGCGCGCGCTCTATTTTAAAAGTTTTAAGGTCACGTACGTGTAATGCCTCTATATCTGAACGAATAAACGAAGATTTTCACACCCAGAAAGGTTCGACTCTGCGTGGATAGAGCTCGTCATATTCGGGGTGTTTAGTAAAGTAAGTGGGTGAAACGGAGGGCGACGTTTATTCGCACGATAGCCGCGTATAACGGGCAATTGGTAAGGCGTTTTGTTGAGCTAAGCTAAAGCGAGAACATAGTAGGGCCGAGGAGGTATTTTTGTGTAATTACCGGTATCACGCGACGCCCAAGGTGTTACTCCATGGTGAATCTACTATCCCTCTCTCTCTCTCTCTCTCTTTCTCTTTCCCTTTCATTCTCACTCATTTGCTCATCGTACGCTTCTTGGGACCGATCGTCGCGGCTTAAACCGTCCCTTTCGTCCCTTTTCACCGGCTACCTTGCAATATCCCTGGCAGTTTGGTAAAACTTGGAAACTGTTTCTGGTTCGACGGTCGCATGACTCCGATAAGCGATTATGCTTTAACCGACTACCACACCAACCGGAGACCCTTAACTACCGGTTACTTTATTACCCTCTCACGACGATCACACGACCACGAGGAAATCGACTTTCGACTTCTTCAGTCGACATCAAAGAAATTATCTTCTCTCTCTCTCTCTCTCTCTCTCTCTCTCTCTCTCTCTCTCTCTACTCGTTCGTTCGTTTCCTTTTTCTTATCGTTCTTCTTCTTCTTCTTTTTTTTTTTTTGCCGAGTAATAGCAAAGAAAATCTTTCAAATTCGTTGTGCTCGTTGCGCGCTTACCCTCCGAACGAAAAATTTTAGAAAAATTTTCTTTTCTCTGACAACATTTACTGTATCAAACGAAATATTAAAAACGTCACGAAATGCTCGAATAATGATTCTATCGTATATACAAATGTGTTTTGTATTTTCCCGAATAACGATAAGATAAATAATTGATAGAATAAAATCTCTTTTATGTTATCGAGCACGATCGATGGTGAAAGGAAAAAAAAAAGAAAAGAAAAAATTACTAACGACCTATCGAATGGGGGAAGGAAAAGAACAAAAAAAAAAAGAAAGGAAAAAAGAAAAAATAAAGGGAGAAAGAACGAATTCGGAGAGAAACAGAAGCGTTGTTCGAATACAGGTATCGGAACGTCAACATGTCTGAATCAGCACGTGCTTCTCCTTTAGTGACTCTCCTTCGTTTGCTTTGTTTTTCGTTTCGATCTTGCCCGCAGAATCGGACGAATGAACGCAAACGGACACGCACGGTCGCTTCTGAACGATTCAATGAATACACACGCGCGCGCGCGCGCGTGTGTGTGTGTGTGTGTGTGTACAGAAACGTTCAGTATTCCTCGTATTAATTTGCTCGAACGCACATAAGACAAAGGAAAGAAAAGGACTTGTTGCCCTTGATCCTGCCCGATGATACCGACTACCTGATAACAACATTGGCGTCGCTCAACTTTCTTACGCTTACCTAAATTCTAATCCAATTCTCAATTCTTTTTCTTTTTTTTTTTTTTTTTTTTTTCTAGAACGGTCATTAGGAACACGCGTATACGTACGTATAAATATTCTCGTTTTCTTCGCTTTACGTTTATTTTCTTTTGTTTCTTTTTCCCACGTTAGCGAAGAATCGTTTAACACGACTGTTTCAATATCGTCTTCTACGACGGCTATATCTGCGTATCTATAAGATCGAATTAGAAAAGAAAAATATTAGAAAAATTATCGAGCGTTACATCCCACAAGAGTTAAGAGAATTGATCGATTAAAAAAAAAAAAAAAAAAATAAATAAAAAAGGAAAAGGAGAAACATCGATAGATTAATTATACGACGTATTATGTTAATAACGTTGATCGAACCAGCATCGAATAATTGTCTGACGAGTAAAATATACGAAGTAATTGTTTTTAATATCTGAAGAAGGATTAAGGAGGAAAGTAAAGAAAGAAAGAAGGAAGGGAGGAAGGAAGGAAGGAAGGAAAGAAAGGAAAAGGAACAAAATTGACGCCGTTGGGTAATAGCGTTGCATACCTTGCAAAAAAAAAAAATTAACATAAAACAAAAAAAGAATAAAAAAAGAAAGAAACTCGACATACAACGACGTTCGTTCGTCCTTCCTTCCGTCCGTCCGCCCGTTCATTCTCTCTCTCTCTCTCTCTCTCTCTCTCTCTCTCTCTCTCTCGTTCACGTGTCCAACTCTTTCGGTACCTGTTCGTCGTCGGTCGTTACGGATGGTTGCCTCGTCGACGGCGGTCTTTTGTGCCGTCGCCCGTCATAATGACATCAGGCAAAAACTGTCAATGCTGCGCTGTGTATCGGCTTCCATGCATATATTAGGGAACGTTCAAAGTCCACCTTTTCCATCTTCTTACGTACCCTCGAAGAACTACACAAAAGAAACATGAACCGTTCCGACCCGCCGTCGTTTACATCGTTATCCTTCTTTATCGAATTATTAAGAAAAATAAAAATATGGACGAAGTTGAAAGAACACAAAAATAAATGTTTACGTCGTGATCGCTAAATTACTTAACGTACGGATTAAGTTCATAAATTCATTTCGATATTTTTCGAAGCTCCTACCGTTTTCATAATAATTAAAGATATTTAAATGATTAAAGAGAGAAGCGAATAGAGATAGGGAGAGAGAGAGAGAGAGAGAGAGAGAGAAAGAGAGAAAGAAAGAAGGATAGATAGAGAGAGATTCATTTTATATATTCATCTTTTTGCTCGTTTTATATATATTATTGTTATTATTATTATTATTATTATTATTATTTGTATTCGTTACAATAAATTATCTGTTATCTCTCTCTCTCTCTCTCTCTCTCTCTCTCTTTTCTCTTTTCTTACCCCATCATCCCTTTGTGATTCTCTCCCTTCCACAAAACGAAGATACCAAAAAAAGATTTGAAAAAGATTAAGACGTTACGAAAGACGAAAACACACTACGGCTCGTCGATCCACTGTGACGATTCATACGCAAATGCGAGCAAGTAAATGTCGAAAAAGATTTTCCAAGGTTGTTTTCTCTTTGTTGCGAACTATCCGCGGAGCCTTGTGACTTTGATGGATCTCTCTCTCTCTCGTTTTTTCGAGACGATGACGCGCAAAAATCCTTTCGGGAGTTTACGTCACACCACCACCCACCCACCCCCCTCCTCCTCCTTCTCCCCTTTCGATAGTCGATCGAATTTTTATTCGAACTTAACGTCACCCTCTTCTCTAACCCGTCATTCTTCTTCTCTTTAAGCTCTTTCTTTTCTATTTTTTTTTTTTTTTTTTATTTCTGTTTATCGTTTTCACTAAAAGGAAAATCAAGTCGCGACGAGGTGTATCCTAAATTTAACATCAAAATTTAAAAAAAAAAAAAAAAGAGGAAGGAAGATCGAGAGAATCGTACGTCTTCCGCGATGGAAACAACACATTTACGTAGATCGATCGATCGGTCGATCGATGAATAGATAGATCGAGAACGATCGTATTAACAAATAATTCCTTCCGCAGAGACTAACGCGGAGTCATGGATGACGATAATTATCGAACGAATTGCTTCTCGAGCTTTCTCCCTCCTTTCCCTCCCACCCTCTCACACACACACTCTCTCTCTCTCTCTCGCCGTATTAAATCGATGACCGTTGCGTGAGAGAGCACGGATGATAGAAGAGTTATAGGTGCTTTTTAGCGTTAGCGGTGCATTGCTCGTTGATAATACGCTCTTGGCGAGGCAAGATCGTGAGAGAGGAAGAGAGACGGATATAAAAAAGAGTAGGATAGAGATAGAAATAGAGATAGATAGATAGAGAGAGATAGAGAGAGAGAGAGAGAGATAGAGAGAGAGAGATGGAGCTCCTCGTCGTTGTCCTCGAAGTATGGCCGGTGGCTTCGATAATCAGAGGCGATTACTGTCGTCTTCCTATGTTTTTCAGTATCCCCTTTCATCCTCGCTTCTTCTTGTCGCAGCACGTTAGCCGATTCTCTCCGTGGCCGTAGATAAAAAGATGGAGGTGGTTTAAAAAACAAAAAGAGAAAAAGGAAAACGAAGAGGGAAAAAAAAGGAATGAAAGTAAAGAAAAAGAAAAAAGAAATGGTAAGAGAGAACGAGAATGAGAGAGAGAGAGAGAGAGAGAGAGAGAGAGAGAGAGAGAGAGAGAGAATAAATCCCACGGGCATCTCAGGCGTCTACGGTAAACTATTACGGACGGTAAAGGAGCTTAATCACCGTACGAACCAAGAAAAGATACGATGTGACTTCTTCTTCTTCTTCTTCTTCTTCTTCTACTTCTACTTCTACTTATTATTATTATTATTCGTCTTCTTTTAACTTCCTCCCGTGGCAACATTTTCTTGAAATTGCGGTAAAATCGCACTTCTTCCTAACAGTTTTTACAGAACGTCGGTACTCGCAACGCACGCGCGAAAGAGTTATTGCCGCGAGCATGATCATCGTCCGTGACCGTGTTACTCTCGCGAGCGAGCGCGAGAGGGACGAGGGGGGAGGGGGGGGGGGGGGGGGGGGGTGGGGGACGATTAAAAAATTTGCGTTTCCATCCTTTTTTCTTTCCCCTCCCCTATCCATCCCGTCCCATAGTTCTTCTTTCTCTTTTCTTTTCTTTTTTTCTTCTTCTTCTTCTTCTTCTTCTTCTTCTTCTTCTACTACTTCCACCTAAAACTTCACTTCGCTTTTACCTACGCCGAAGTTCCCGGTGAAAAGTTGTTTTTTTCTTCTCTTTATTTTATTTTTTTTTTATTTTTTTTTTTATTTAAGATGCTACGATTTAGCAATGATCGATATTCCGGATAGAGGATAAATTAAACGGTTATTAGTTGTTACGAGTTGATCGATTACACTCTTATTAACGCTAAATTATATTCCGATTAATGCGTGTGGATTTAGGCCAATTCCGATTTGGTACGCTCGACGTGATACAACTAATATAAGATACGACGTATTTATTTAATATTCGAAGACGATAAATATTGCGAGTACACACGCACGCACACGCACACGCACACGCACACACATTCACGCACGCACACGCACACACACACACGCACGCACGCACGCATCTCTCTCAATATATATATATATATATATATATACTTACGTGTTAACGAGACAAGCGTTTAAACCGAACTGACGATCCGAAAACGTTCTTCCACTCTTCGCTAAATGATACGAACTAACGTTACGAATGTTTACAAACGATTCTTATACGAACGACTTTACCTAAACCGTGTTATTGAAGCAAGCGAGCGAATGTATACACGTGTATCGATCGTTCGTACGTATGTTTACCTTATCAAATTCCACGAAAACAATTTCTAGTTAAACGCGTCGTACGAACGAACGTACGAGTACGAGTACGCGTACGCGCTTTGTGTATATATCCAAACCGATTGCGTTTCCTTGAAGAAAAAGAAAAAAAAAAAAAAAAAAAGAAAAAATCTTACGACGCGTGAATTCTGTTTGTTACAAAAGAAGGAAGACATTCGCGAAGACCGTTTCTTTTGTATTCTTTATCGACGATAAAGACACCTGTACGAAATTCGTTATTCGAGATCGAGCCGATGCAAATCTTTGATCCGTGGGACGTCAACGAAATACTCTATTGAGTACGAATGACGTCATCGTCCTATGACGGTCGTCTCATTGCACGTATATGACGAATGAACGACTCGCGGAGTAAATCGACGTTATCTTAAATCTTCGTGGTCATCGGTGATCATTGTTAAAGATCATGGCCGATCGATCGTTCATTTCTAACTCGTCGGGCTTGACTTTCTTACGCGACGGAGAAAACTGGGGGTCAGATCTTTATCCTCCGGTTTAACCGCGAGGTCGAAAAGATCTCGCGACTCGTTCTCGAACTCGATCGATCGTTCGAATACGCGCAGTTACGTATGTAACTACTTTTACGGATATCCGTTTACATAGATACATAATATACAATATGTACGTACGTACGTACAACGTATCTTAAGCGCGTCATTTCGCGTATAAATTCGAGAACAAATTTTCTCTGTACCCTTTTATAATTCTAATTCGTACGTGGGAACGTCGAAGGGAACGTCTTTGAGAAATTTGAAAGGAAAGGAATAGAAATGGAAAAATGATCGACTGATAAAGAATTTAAAAGGGTTGAAAGAAGGAGGGAGGGAGTGGGGGATGGGGGGGGGGTAGAGGGCGGAAGAAAAAGGATACGTAGGAATAAGGAACTTTCACCTGTCGGATGAGAGACTAACGATAATTGTAATTTACGAAGAGCGAACATCAGATAGTCATCGAAAACGTTGAACGAACGTGGCGCAGACATCAAGATTAAGGAGGAGAAGAGAGAGAGAGAGAGAGGGGGAGAGAGATAGATAGATAAAGAAAAAGAGATACAGAAAGAGAAAGAATCAAGCATGGGCTCGGGCAGTTCTCGCATATCGATTTAAAAAAAAAAAGGCACTCGCAGGCAGGCACCCTTCTTGATCGTAACTCAGACAAAATCGCTTTAAGGTCGTCCGTAGCTCACAGATCATTTTACCCCACCTTTCCCCTTTTGTTTCGAGTCGGTGATATTAACGACACCCGGTAGATCGTAACTTTGTCATTCGCGTTAAGCTACGAGAAAGAGAGAGAGGGAGGGATAGAGAGATAGAGAAAATAATGGTAAAAGGGGGTTTGATCGTCGTAGTATCGGAGTTAAGCTTTCTCTTCTTCGAGAAAATAAGACTAAGAAAGAAATAAGTAGATCGCTCTGAGCTCGTTTAGTTGCGGCCACACGGCTAATTGCATGCATTTTTAAAAGCGAGACGACTTAATCGCGAGGAGCCGTATGATGAAAACGCCCGAGTAAAGCTTCGCGGCACCCCAGGGAAAAGAAGGAAATCCACCCTTCTACGGTATCTTCGAGAAGGGGTGAAGGAAGAGACCGAATATATATATATATATATATATATATATATATATATATACACAAGGAGGACTCATCTTTTCCTCCTCGTATCATACCGTCGACAAGCGAAGTGAGGGTGCCTTCAATTTTCTTTCCTTCTCTTTCTTTCTTTCTTTCTTCTTCTTCTTCTTCTTCTTCTTCTTCTTCTAGAATGAGACAAAGAATAAAAAAAAAAGTGTTATCCTCTCTGTCCCAAAAGATTACGATTCGTATATCGAAAGAAATCTGGTTTTATTTTTGTATTTTTGTATTTTTTATTTTACTTTCTCTTTTCTTTTTTAATACAAAAATTTCGTAACTTACCTAAACACTCCAAATTCAAACTTAGACGTTGCATTCGACATGGTTCCTTCTTTCTTTCTTTTTTAGTACAAAAATTTCGCAACTTACTTAGACGCTCCAAACGCAAACTCAGACGTTGCATTCGACATGGTTCCTTATTCATTTCTTTCTCTTTCGGTTATACAATACAATTACTCTTTTTATATTTGGCACGGTGTATATACACCGATACTGATTTATGCCCTAACTGCGTAATGCTTGCGAATACGATTTGACAAAATTTGATTATACAAAAAGGTACGAAGATTTAACCATTAGAAGTTGTAATAATATAATAATGTCAAAAAATGAACGAACGAATTTAGATTTCGGCTTTGTATAGTATTAAATCCTATCCATTGAAATGAATTACATCGTCCTACGATTAGGATATCTATTTATATTTGAGATCAATTATATTTTTCAGTTGTAATAAAATTTGAGGAAATAGAACGAACGGTGGACGACGTTACGGCACATATTCGAAGGGATCGAAAAGTTATTGAAAGAATAAGAGAGATAGAGAGAGAGCCGCTGAGTTTCGCATCGGTCGCGCTCGTTGACCCATATAAATCGCGTTTTCCCCGTATCCAAGGGGATTTAATGGACATTGATATATCGAAGGAGTCTCGCTCTCGGCGTATTCCACGTGGCGTGATTAACGCCGCTCTCCTTGTGCGAATGTGCGATCGACCGAGTTGTGTCCTCGTCTCTCTCCATATGTCTCTCTCTCTCTCTCTCTCTTCTCTTTCTTTCTTTCATTCCTTCTCCTTCTCTCTCTCTTTCTCTTTCTGAAAGCTAAAGAAACGAATAACTCGACAATGACGACGACGACGACGACGACAACAACAACGACGTCTTACGAGCCTTTCCTTTCGTCCTCCTCGATCCTTCTTATTAAACGTAGGCGACAGACATGTAGCTTTGTCACGTTACCATGGTATTTCTACGTATATATATACATATACATTATATATATATATATATATATATATATATATATTTACTTCCTACACGTAACTAAAAATAATATTTCTGTGTATAATACATCAAACGATTTCGATCGTGGTACATTCGTCAAAGTATACTTACGTGGACGTACCTATTGATAGGTCTTGTTTTTTGTTGATTCATTCATTTATTTCTTTTTTTTTTC
>OU964968.1:7346151-7351151 GCA_918808275.2 Dolichovespula sylvestris
ATATATATATATATATATATATATATGACGATAAACAATTGCATTCGTATACATATAAATGCGCGTGTGTACGTGTGAGTGACGCGATAATTCTAAACTGATTGTCATTCACAAATGAAATCGTCGAGTATAAGTGAACATTCAACGAATCATTTCTCGTCTCTATCGAAGAATAAGATCCAATTTTCCTCGTGAGTATAGCGTTATAACGAATCATCGGTTACGAGGCCATTTCGATCGAATTAAAGAAAAGATGAGAAGACAGGATAAGAGAAGAGAAAAGAAGGAGGAAGACATAATAATAATTAAAAAAAAAAAAAAAAGAAACAAAAGAATAAAATAAAATAAAAAAAGGATTAATGAAATTACACGAATTAATAGCCGTATCCTATCGTTATGGTGACCGCGATTAGTTCGGAACGGTTAATAATGTACGTGGAAATGTATAATAATGATAATAATAAGGAGTTAAGTCCTTCCTGTCATCGGATCGAAGCCAGTCATCGAGCTCAGGATATGCCGGTAGCGATCGAAGCAGCCAGTGAACGAACGAACGAACGAACGAACGAACGTACGAACGTACGTACGTACGTAAGTACTTACGAACGTACTTACTTACGAACGTACTTACGTACGAACGAGCTAGGTTCTTGGTCTACGTTCCTTGCATAAATCAAAGTAAATCCAAAGGAGCGAGTCACGTTCCCACGGACTCGCCAAAGAGAAATCGCGAATTTTACGAACGGTGTCTCGGTGTGTCACCGTGTCTCCGTCAGTGTATACGATCACGGAATCTCTTTCTCTTTCTCTTTCTCTTTCTCTTTCTCTCTCAAACTCGCACCCATTACGTTTACGTAGAATTAAATACGTTTACGACGACGACCGGCCGCTCATGGAAAATAAATAGAATCAAAAGGATAAGAACCGTAAATGCGAGCGAGCGAGCGAGAAAGAGAGAGAGAGAGAGAGAGAGACAGAGAGAGAGAGAGAGAGAGAGAGAGAATGCTCGTAAAGAGATGGCCGGAGTTACGTATACGTGTGTGTGTGTGTGTATATATATATATATATATATATATATATATATATATATATATTTATATTTGCATCTTCTGTGTGTCTAAATGCTGACCGATGAAAAAGTTCTTGCACGTGTGTAATACTCTCTTATACATTCGAATACGATGAAGGTAGGATATATATATATATATAGTATTATACTTTCTCCTACCGATCGAGACTTCTCGACGTTTTCCACGGAATCGTCGATACCGTGTCTCGTAATTGTGTCGCGATCATTGTTAAATCCTAGTCACGATGAGAAAGCTTCATCGTAATTTGTTACATCGAATATTACTCGTAATAGTTCAATGTTATCCATAATTTGTAACCGGACGGTTGTTCGGGAGGTTATGGGGGAGGGGCGAAGAAGGGGGGAAGAAGGGAAAAGAAAAAAAACAATCCTCTCTCTCTCTCTCTCTCTCTCTCTTTCTCTATCCCTGTCTCTATCTCTTTCTCCCTGTCTCTCTATAAATCATCGAACAGAATCATTTGTACGATCCATTATTATCAATATTTTCATTGCACGGCCAAAACTCGATCGTAACACCCGTTTCCTTTCCTTTTATTTATTTATTTTTTTTTTTTTTTATATATATCCGAATGAAAAAGGTGTACCTTGGTTCCTTATGCGAGCTGTCTAAAGAAACTCATAGAACCGGAAATAAGTACGTTGGACAGGTACAACCGACTCCGAGGTAGATTATCCGATATAGTGGTAATATTCTAAGTCGGTTGGAAAAAATTTCGGGGTATTTTTTTGAGTGTCACCCGAAACGAGCGATATGCAAACGCCGATCGTCACTTAGCGGCTCCCATCAGAAGCAGCTAATCTTAATTCGCTTATCGGATTACTTTGCGACGGGCCCTGCCGATGATGGAGACGTTGTTTCCACCGTTAAGTAAGTGATGATTATGATGAAGAAGATGAAGTAGAAAAAAGAGAAGAAAACAACGACAACGAGAGAAAGAAAAGCAAAATACCGAACAACGATAAAAAAAGATACGAGGAGAAAGGAAAAGGAGAGAGAGAGAGAGAGAGAGAGAGAGAGAGAGAACGAGAACGTAAATGATGTAGGAGGGAGGGTGAGGGTGACGGGGGGGGTGGTGGTGGAAGTAGGGACAACGGAAGAAACGAAAAGGAAAAAAGGAGAAAGGAAGGGGAAACAAAAAAAAAAAAAATAAACGAAGGAAGGATGAAAAGGAACGAAAGCATAATCCGGTTGGGTATGGTAATTCCAGAAGAAGAGGTGGACCTTTTTGCCTCTGTTACTTGCTCCTCTTCTTGTCCTCGTGATCTCTTGGTGATCGTCGTCCGCAACTCCTCTTCCTCGGGTCCAAGTTTTACTCGAAGACGAAACGGTACCGTGTCGAGCGAGCAAAGGAGGATATTATAAAAGCGGAGGATAAGGCGAAGACGGAGGTAAAGAGGTTGTTGACCATGCCACCATAGCGGAAGATGAGCGTTTGATAGCGCCATATAACTCGGGGGGAGCGGCTCGACTTTGCTGTTCCGACTATCTTCCTTTCCTTCTCCTTTCTCGCTATCTCTTTCTCTCTTTCAACCTTTCTCTCTCTCTCTCTCACACACACACACACACACACACTCTATCTATCTATCTATCCCTATCTCTTTCCTACTCGCAGGCTCAGCCTTCTCTTCATGTTCCCTCTTTGCTTGGCCTTTTGGTGCATCGGTCTCGTACCACTCCCAAGGATTACTAGAATTAACGCGTAACCTGACAGAGAATCATCCAGCCTACTGCCTTGATTTAATTGCCGGATGCCGTGGCAAAGGTGCATTATCGAATAGAAACCTTCGATATCGGATATTTCACTGCTGCTACTTATTCTTCTTCTTCTTCTTCTTCTTCTTCTTCTTCTTCTTCTTCTTATTCTTCTTCTTCCTCCTCCTCCTCCTCCTCCTCTTCTACTTCTTCCTCATATCCGTTATTTCTTCTTTATACATAGATTACATTCGAATAATCTGATTCGAATATTTTGCGATTAGAATGTCGTAAAAGGGATATCCCGTTTTTCTTTCTTTCTTTCTTTCTTTCTTTCCTTTTTTTCTTTTCTTTTTCATTAATTTATTCATTTTTGTTCTCCTTTTTTTTTTTTCCTTTCTCTTTTATATCCCGGTAATTTCCATCCTTCGAGAAAAAGAAAAGAGAAGAGAAAAAAAATTCTCCAACACAGATTTGCGAATCCTTAGATATGTATCATCAAGGCTTAACGTGCAGCACTCCAGAGATGTTACGGGTTAACGGACGATATTAATCCCGACTGTGGGGGGTTAACGACAACGAAATTCCACGGAGAGAACGAGCTAGCTCACGGCGTCGACGTGCGCCAACTCGTTAATTTGCATCGGGACCAAGCTTCTTAATTGTGGGTAAGGAGGAGGAGAATGAGGAGGAGGAGGAGGAGGAGGGAGGGAGGGATAATTGGAGTGGCTACGGGCAGCGTCGAACGATTAAATGGTACCTTTTAAAGAGTCGGTGTCACTTAACGGGGCCCGTGGAACTTTGGAATGCGCTTGGTTTTATGTACCGCAATCGGGGTATCTCCGCTAATTGTATCGCATTTCCCGACACGAGCCTATCGACTTATCTCTCTCTCTCTCTCTCTCTCTATCTCTCTCCTTTTCTCTTTATTATACTTCTTACTACACAAGAACCTTAATTTCCTTTTGGGATCATTAGCTAAGCCGGATAATTAGATTTTAATTGTAAGAATGTTTGATATTAGAAAGAAACGAAAAGAAAGGAAGAAACACGACGAACGCGAACTTCTTCTTTCCTTTTCTGTTTTCCTTTTTCTAAATAAAAGTCCAGGTCCATCGTTACGATATATAATAATGATCGATAATTAATTGAATATTTACCGATAGGAATTATGTCAAATATTTACTACTAATCGTACCATTGATCGATAGATTCTCATTAATTTTATTACCATCATACCGCCATTAAATTGATATTTGTGATATCTTCTTTTTTTTCCTAAAAATAAAAAAAAAAAAAAGAAAACAGAAAAGAGAAAGAAATTAACGTCTAGGCTTTATATGAATATTTTAATATTTACCACCATTATACGAGTATAATATAGTATATTTTAATTGTAATTTATTTCTTTGTCCTAAATAACATGTAGGTATTTATTTTATTTGTAATTTTTTTTTTTTCATTAACGCACGCGTATCTCTCTCTCTCTCTCTCGCATCCTCGTTGTTTTACGATATAAGAGAATGACGATCATTTATTTTCCTTCTCCTCTCTCTAAATCAACAAAGTCCATCTCTTTCTCTCTGACATTTTCTTCGTTTGTCGGCTTCGGTGACACACACACAGACACACACACACACACACCTGGTCGATATACCTAACCGTATTCTGCCCTCGGACTTACGCATGCATGAGCATGCAAAATGCCGGCCAATCATCGCCGGTAATCGCTGTGAATCGTTAACGGCGTATGGATCTTTGGAGGACGATACGACGATGCGACGAGAATGAGTGAGAAAGAGTGTGAAAGACTGAGTAAAAGAGAAAGAAAGAGAGAGAGAGAGAGAGAGAGAGAGAAAATCAATAAATGAATTGTATGCACGTAGTTATATATACCCACGTTCCTTGCGAATGACCTTATCTCGAGTCACTAAATCAAACGGCAACTTATTCGACCGCAAACCCGATATGCAGTTTTATTTATTTATTTATTTATTTTTTTTCTTTCTATCTCATCCTTCGTTATTTCGTCTCTTTTATCATCCTCTCTATTACTTGTTCGCGTAGTAACGTAGTAACGTTACATATATACCTACGTAAGTACGTACGTACCACAGGATACGTATTGATATGTATATTGATATACACGTGTCCGACGCGACAGCACTCGGTAGTGTGTGTGTGTGTGTGTGTAAAACTCGACGATGGGAAATTTTT
>OU964968.1:7356151-7368651 GCA_918808275.2 Dolichovespula sylvestris
TGTTGGTGTTGGTGATGGTAATGGTGGTGGTGGTGATGGTGGTGGTGGTAGAGGACTCGTCCGAAGAGAAACTGCAAGGAAGAACCGTGATTCTCGAACGGGCGACACGAAGAGAGCACACGATGCCGACGATCCTGCTTCCGCGTTGATATCCACCCAGCCACGTGCAGGGTACTCTCTGTCTATCTTTGTCTTCTTCTTCTTCTTCTTTTTCGTCGTCTTCTTCTTCTTCTTCTTCTTCTTCTTCTTCTTCTTTGGTCCCTTGTCTTCCTCTTCGACTTCTTCCTCTTCCTTGTCTCTTCCTCTTACACTTCACTTTTTTTTCGTATTTTTCTTCTTCCTCCCCTTCTTCTTCTTCTTACGCTTCACTCTTTCTTCATCCTCGTTTACGTCTTCCATTTCTTCTTCTTCATCTCTTTTCTCTTTCATTTTCTCATTCGTTCATTTTTCTCCTTCATTCCTTTCCCTTTCTCTTCGTCTTCGTTTTCGCCCTCGCCCTCGCCCTCGCCTTCGTCTTCGTCTTTTTCTTCGCATAGTTTCGTCTTCTCATAGTTCACAGTTATCGATCGTTCCCTCGAAAATAAATTAACACGAACGCAATCCACCGCACTACAATAAATACAACTTTTATTCTCATTTAGTCTTCGACATATTCTTCGATTTCTTCTGAGCATCGATGACCGTCGTCGAATTATACATTTATACACGATTTTAAATCGTAATTAACTCGGCGTTCCAAATCTCTCGTTGCGCGTTTATAGAAATCGCGATGGACGACGACGACGTTGTTTCGTCGGGACGTCGTCGAATCGGTCGAACGAACGAACGAACGAACGGTAAATTAGCCTTCGTTCGTTCAAATTGCACGCGATGGAATTCTCTCTGTGCGTTTATCGAGAGGAGGAGGAGGAGGAGGAGGAGGAGGGGGGGGAAGAACGAAACATAAACGAGTTAACTGTCGGATTTTTTTAACGGCACGAAGAACAATCGTCGTCGCCTTCGCGATGTTTCTTTCGATGTCGCAACGTTTACGCGTACCTGTTACTACGAACTTGAAATATCACCGCATTTAATCTTTCGAGCGTCTCCGACCTGAGAGAAGGATATATTCGACGACGACGACGACGATGATGATGATGATGATGATGATGATGATGATGATGATGATGATAAAGAAAAGAAAAGGAAAAGAAAACAGAAAGAACAAAAAAGGGTATCGCGAAACGTTTCTCCTTGCTGCGTCGTATTCTCTTCGAGAATACCGACGAACGTCGTACGCGACACTTCGGGATGATTTCGTGTCGTGGAACGTAACAAAAAAAAAAGAGAGAGAGAGAGAGAGAAGTAAGGAATGATCGAAGCAAGAGAGGAAACCGCTCCCAAAAAAAGAAAAAAATAAAACTAAAAAGAATAAAAGAAAAGAGAGCAATGATAAAGCGAACGAAGAAAATGGATAGAAACGAAAAATAAAGACGTTAAAAATACGTAAGAGTGTATACTACTCTCTGCTATGTCTCTTCGAGAATACCGACGAACGTTGTACGCGACACTTCGGGACTTCGTGTCGTGGAACGTAACAAAAAAAAAAGAGAGAGAGAGAAGTAAGGAATGATCGAAGTAAGAGAGGAAACCGCTCCCAAAAAAAAAAAAAAGAAAAATAAAACTAAAAAGAATAAAAGAAAAGAGAGCAATGATAAAGCGAACGAAGAAAATGGATAGAAACGAAAAATAAAGACGTTAAAAATACGTAAGAGTGTATACTACTCTCTGCAATGTTCTTCGAGAGCGAGAGATAGAAGAGGGTCGGGTAAATGGATCGAACGTAGATGGAAGGAAGGAAGGAAGGAAAGAAAGAAGGAAAGAAAGGAGAAAAGGAAAGGAAGGAAGAAAAATAATAAATAACGAGTGTTCGCGAATTATCCGCGAAAGGGTAAACGGAAAAGGGGTTTAATTAAAGGCTCGAAGGATATCTCGAATCGCACGGTTGGCCGGTAAGAATAAGGCCGTAAGATATTCCCAAGGGAGTTCTAAATTCGCTCGTTTCCCGAAAGGACGGTATCGGGACGCATCGTCGAAATAGATCGTTCGTGTTAGAGGATCCGGTAGGATGCTGTTACTCTCTCTCTCTCTCTCTTTCTCTCTCTCTCTCTCTCTCTCTATCTATCTATCTATCGAGACAAAGGTGGCTATTATGGCCGAAGTTGCTAAGCCGCTTCCTCTTCGTGGCTCCTCGACATCGGCGATCTCTAAAAGCGATCGGTATCGGACCGCGTTATTTCTCTAGCCTATCGTCGCTCGCTACTCTCCTCTATATCGTCCTTGCCGTACTATTAATCGTCGGCGGTTCTAACAGTAGACGTTCACCCACGCCGCGCACAGCACCCATGAGTTTGCTGCTCATTAGAGAAAGATAGAGAGTCGGCTTGACTAAGAGAAACGCGTGCCTTCTTTCTTTCTCTTACCACCCTCCCTCCCTCCCTCTCTCCCTCCCTCTCTCCTCCCTACCCCACCAGAAAATCAAGGATCCTCTTTTGCTGGTACTTGGACGAAAACGGAACTTTACATATACACACACACATATATACATATATACATATATATATATATAGTATTATCCCATAGGATCATACTATAGAAAAATCTCTGAATTCAAGGATAGTTAAAGGCGTTCCGATATTGAGTTACTTGAGTTACTCACTGGCGGTGGTATCAAACGTAGTCGAGCGAATTTATCCTGGTCAGGAATTAAGTAGATTTCTTCTTCTTCTTCTTCTTCCTCTTCCTCTTCTTCTTCTTCTCCTTCCCTTTCTTTCTTTATCCTCTTTGACTCTGTTTCGCACGAAATCGGTAACCAAAGAGTCTGACAGAACAGTGGGCACCAACGATTGAATTCCGATACTTTCCGTATACTTCTCTTCGATGTATTGCAGTATGCCGTTTGGTATAAGGACGAGGAGATCGGATCGATTGGCTGGCCGCAAATGGTAGTAGTAGCACCACGGGCAATGCGACTCTTTTCGAGAGAATCCTCACGGCTTATTGGAATGGATCGTGGATTCGATCGAGAGGACGAATCGATTTGAAAATTCGAAGAGAAGAGTGTGCAAAAAGGAACATAGACAGAAACATAGACAGATAGATAGATAGATAGATAGAGAGAGAGAGAAAGAGAGAAAGAAAGAGGAAACTTTATTTTTATACTTTATCGATATATGTTATTATTATTAAAAATTTATATATATATAAATATTCTGAAATGTATGTATATCCAAAAATTTCATATACACATACAATCGTAATTAATAATTAAATCTTCCATCACTGTTATCTCTCTCTCTCTCTCTCTCTCTCTCTCTCTCTCTCTCTCTCTCTCTCTTTCTTTCTTTAACGATATACGAAAAGTAAAATAAAAAGTTAAACGAAAAAGAAAAAACGACCATAGCAACGACAACAACGTCAGCAACAAAGGAGAGCTCGATGATAAAAAGATAGAAGCGAGATCTTTCGAAAGGGCAAATTCCTTTATTTCTTTTTCTTTTTTTTTTTTAATTTTTCAAAACTCGCAATCGATCTCATTATAATCCTGAATGGGCCTCGTCAGCGGGGAGAGACCGTCTCCCGGAGAGGCGTAGGACCATTTTTCAAGATCGCGGGAAACAAGCGAGGACATATATCAGAGTTGCAGCATTGTCCAAGATAGTTTCTTGTCGGCCGCAAAATGAAGTTACGGAGAGGAAAGAGATGGTGATGGAGGGAGAGCTGGAGAGAGAGAGAGAGAGAGAGAGGAAGAGAAGGACGGGAGAGCGAGGGGAAAGGAGAAAGATCCTGACCGTTCTCGCTCGATAATCGTTCCCTTTTGTCGTTTCTTCTTCTTCTTCTTCTTGCAATGGCGGAGGTCCGTTTCTAACGACAATACCTAACGACAAGGATTCCGAGACTCTTTATAAGTATGATACCGTGCATGTGTGCGTGTGTACGTGCGTGTGTATGTAAGATGCATCGATGGGAAATTAGAACGACACGGGTTACGCGACAACAACGACAACAACAACAACAACAACAACAACAACGACGACGACGACGACGACGACGACGAGGACGAGGACGAACAAGACGACGAAGAGACACGACGACGATCTTTTCTCTTACGATCTAGCGATCTCTCGATCTTGTGAACGAGCGAGCGAGCGAGCGAATCGAGCGAACCGAGCGAATTCTTCTGGCGACTGCATTTATGGGAGAGCATTACGTAACGACGCGATTGCGTTCTCACACGGAGACGCTTTGTGGGTGTTATGAAATAGATATCGTGTTCCACGTACATTTATTCGCTTTAAATTCCGCCGGGTAAGAAAGAAAGCAAGCGCACTTACTATACGCGCGACCCCTATGTCTCTTGCGCAACGAGCACAGCCTGAAAGTAAATCTATTTACTCGCGCGTATGACTTTTCTTTCTTTCTTTCTTTCTTTCTTTCTTTCTTTCTTTCTTCCTTACTTTCTTTTTCTTTTTTATTTTCTTTTTCTTTTTCTCAACCCAACAACCCACCACCCCTCGCCCTCCCTCCCTCCCTCCCTATTCCTTTCTTTCGATAACATCTGATACTTTGATTCTTACATCCTCGAATTATTTAAACGTAAAATTTGCTTTTTTTTTTTTTATTTTCGTAACTCTTCGTTTGAATTAAATTAAACAATTTTTTTCCCTCATTTTTCTTCCTTCATCGTCATCCTTCTCATAATTATACGTATCTCCGACTTGGCGAACAAAAGGGTTCTATTAACTTAAATTCTTTCTCAATCGAAACGTAATGAATATACATATGCAAAACATATATATATTACATATTGATGTTAATTTATCGTTATTCTTATCTCACACACATTTTGCAAATCCCATTGGACGAGACATTTATCATCTTCTAACATTCACCGTCCAAGATTTAACGTCCGTTTTTATATCGGCACACGAAATATTCAGTGTTAAATTATAATCGCTTCTCGACCGAGATAAATTTTCACCTATAACTATTATTCCGCTCGTTGAAATCGATATATATATATATATATATATATAAAAAAAAATAAATAAATAAATAAAAATAAAAATCGATGGGAATTGATAAAAAGTAACGTCTTCGCGCTTGGAATTATGCAAATACGTCCGGTCTTAAGGATTACCTTTCTCACGAGGTGTCCAAGGAGAGGAACAAAGTGAGAGAGAACTTTCCGTAGAAACGGATTCGTGATTTCTTCTTCTTATTCCTCCTCTTCTCCTTCGGTCGGTCACCATTTACATCGTACGCGTCGCGTTATCTTCTCGTTTTACCATAGTAAGAGCACGGCCGCGAGACATTCCGTCGGAAGAGATTTTCTCTGGAAATGTCATGAGCGCGTTTAACCGATCGTCCTCTTCGACGGTACCAACGTAACGCGCTTGAAAGATAACCCAAGTGATAAAGTATAATATTGACGATTGGAATAATATTTTATCTTATACCTATTAGTTTCACTTATTTATTTTTTTCTTTTTGATCTAAAGAAAAAAAAAAAATAAATAATCACCGAACGTTCGTTTACTTTCGATCGGATCGAATATGAAAGTAGAAAGGAGAAGATGGAAAAAGATTTTACGACGATTGAAACAATATTTTTTTCATTATAACTCGTTATTGTTATTATTATTATATTTCTTTTTTATTTATTTATTTTTTTTTTCATATTTCTAAACAACTGAAGAGAATATTCAAGTAATGTTTATTTTCAACCCGGGTAGATATAAAAAAAAAAAAAAAAAAAAAGAAAAAAAGAAAAATATTAAAAATGAACGTGTAACATCGACGATAATAATAATATTTTTTATCATATCTATTATTATTATTTTTATTTTTTTAATTTCAAAATGACGACTAAGGGAAATACCGAATATATTCTTTCAATCGGATCTATGTGAAAGACGAAAAGGGAAGATGAAAAGAATAGAGAGTAATCGGGTAGAGTAAATGAGAGAGAAGCAAAATGAGCTTCGAAATAATAAATCAGTTCTTGCACGAAAACAAAAAAGAAAAAAAAACAAAAAAATAAGAAACAAAAAAAGAAAAGAAAAAAGATTTCTCTAGACGTGAAGAACGACGACACTCATTGTTGGATTTTTTTGTCTACAATATTTCATTCGATCATTGTACAAAACCCGGAACTTAGGATGCAAAACAAATGGAAAAATTATGCATGTCCATTACGACAAACGGTTTAGCAAGATAATACTTTCCTCTTTATTCTGTTCTGACTGTACCTACGTATAAGTAACTTACATAGGAACACGAAGTTATACATGCATACATAAATACATACACATACGCGCATACATACATACATACGTTGTATCGTTCGCTTCGATATCGAAGCTCATCGAGCTCGATTATCGTCATACCATTGGTCGAACATTATATAGCGTACGTTTTACAACATATGACTCATAAGAAAAAGCGAACGCATACAAATGGATATATGCACACTTACACCTGCACCCTTTTATACATTATTATGTTACTCGTTGGTATATATCCACCTTGTATCGATCGATCCTCGCGCGAGATGCAATTAGAGACCCGTAATATGTATCAATTTATATTAATCGATTGGGGGAGGAGGGAGAGGTGGGCTGGGGTAGGGTGTGAGCGGGGGGGGGCGAGAGCATTAGTCAGTCACAACAAATATGTTGTAGAGACGAAGAATTTTTCACGCTGAGGCCAACCTGGCCGGTGGAAGCTAACTTTTGCAAGCGGACGACGGTGCAACAACCGAGTTAAGAAATCTTTCGTAATACCGATTGACGCATGTTTTCTCTTCTCTCTCTCTCTCTCTCTCTCTTTCTCTCTCTTCTTTTCTTCTTTTAGTTTTCTTAGGTCTCTCTCTCTCTCTTTCTTTTTTATTTTATATCAATACGATTTCCACTTTTTATCTTTCATTTCTTCCTCGCTCCTCGTTCCTCGCGCCTATCTCTTTTTATTTTTCAGTCACATTTGTCGTTTCCTTTTACTTTTTCTCTCTCCTTTTCTCTCTCTCTCTCTCTCTCTCTCTCTCTCTCTCTCTCTTTATCTATTTCTTTCTTGTTGTTTTTTTTTTTTCGTTGTCCTTTTACTTCATTTAATTAGACACGGTCGGCTAATTTTTCATCCCAACCTTTTGCAATCTTATCCCGTTGTAACGATTCCCGTGTTAACGATAATATATCCCTACTCTAGCCCCCTCCCCTCCCCTCGCCCCATCCCTATCCCCTCCCTCCCTCCCTCCCTCCCTCCCACCTAATAAAATATAAGATCTATGAGAAATTTTTGCATTCGCAACTCGAATTACTAACGTACGTGTGTCGCGCAATTCGATTTCTCGTTCGCATTAGAATTTGATCGTCGACGAATAAACGGTAATTATGAAATCGTTTATCATTAATTTCCCGATATATCTGTATATTCATTTAATAACGATCGAATTACCGTAAAACTCGTCTACGTATATTCGTCTATTCGTTTATTTATGCATGTGCGCGTGTGTGCGCGCGCGTAGAAACGTATATGTAACGTACATGTATAGTTCTTCGATCGGTACGATAATAATGAGAGTGCATCACCTTCCGTGAAACTAATTAAAACATTCGTAGATTGGGCGGGGAGGGAGGGAGGAAGGGAGGGAGGGAGGGAGGGAGGGCTGGCACAACGTTAACGGGGAGTTAATTTTCTCTGGGACGAATCAAATTTATTATCGATTATACGTTCAAAATTAACAATTAATAAAGCAAACGCGTACAATCACGTGAGGAAACACGAAATAATATCGGATTCCTTCGACTTTGAGTCTCGTTGCTTTTAATTAGCAACGAGAATTCTCTCTCTCTCTCTCTCTCTCTCTCTCTCTCTCTGTTTCTTTTATTCTCTCTCTTTCTCTCTTTCTCTTTCGAACTCTCTCGAACTCTTTTTCCCCCCGTTTGTTTATTTCCCCCTCGATAAATACGAGACCGAGTTCGATTACAGGAACGAGGTATCGAGGTATCGAGCGTGTCGATCATCGTCATCGCTTCTAGCAAACGGTGAAAGTTTCGACCCCTCGCTTTGACCCGCGGAAGCGGAGGGAAAAGGCGCGACGCGTGCGGAACGAATTCGTGGAGGAAGTAAACGGCCTTTAAATCGTCTCGCTCTCGTATCTTCGAGCTACCTGCGCCCGCGAGAGCTCGATACGATCGATCGATGAAATTTTCTTCCTCACGGGGGGAATCGTGGAATCGTGTGCGTGACCGAGTCGCGTTAATAACGAAAATAACTTTCTAACTATCTTCTCTCTCTCTCTCTCTCTCTCTCTCTCTCTCTCTCTCTCTCTCTCTTTCTCTCATTCTTATACTTCTATTTCTATCTTTTATTATAAAGAAGAGGATACCTCCTTGTGCGAGGTGTGGTCGATTTCAAAGAATTCTTCTCTTTCTCTTCCTATTATATATATATATATATATATATATATATATATATATATATATATATATATATATATACACAATTATGTATGTACGTATGTATTCATATATGTTCGTATATATGTTTGTTTCAAATATCAATGTAATTTGAAATATTAAAAAGTCGAGTTATAAACGATCAATTCTATATATATATATATTAATGTACATACATGTAGATTCGAAATATTTTTGCGGAAGAAGTAAAAAATAAATGGCAAACGATTTGGGTGAAGAACCATCGGTAAAGAAATATCTCGGATGCTCGTGATAAACGAAGTGCACTACTGTACACGTTTATATCCCCTATATGCACGTAGTCATACATAAGGTTTATCATAACGGCCGGTTCGTGTTTTCACGGAATGGCACGGTAGAAATTAGCTTAAATAACGTTACCGAGAGCACGTCTCGAGATAAAAGCCGAACGGTAATAATTAAACTCTCGGTAGGACGTTTCTAAGGAAAATCAAGAGATACGAAGTGAGAAATAGTGTATGTGTTTGTGCGCGCGCGCGCGCGCGCGTATGTGTGTACGTATCTGTATGTGCGAACCGATCACGAAAAAATATTTAAGATTTCTCTCTTTTTTCCCCCCAATGGATAAGCTATACGAACAAACAAACAAACAAACAAAAATAAAAGAAAATAAAAATTACTGAACGAATTATATAACGTGTGTCATATAATTTTGTCATACCGTGTGCTTCGTACGTTTACTCGATTTCACTTCATACTTACGAGTTCACGAAGATAATAATAAAAAAAATATATATATGTGTGTGTGTGTGTGCGTGTGTATACAGACGCATTATATACATTAAACATATACATTCATATCGATCTCGCGAGCGCAGAATAGAGGGTGCACCGTCGCATAGCAAGCGGGACTTTATATGCGTTCGCGAGTGCGTGACCGTGCGCGACCGAGACTGTTACGTCTCGTATCAGCCATCTTTCCATCGTTCTCGTAGGCTCGTTTCTCCTTTCGGTGCGAGTTCCACCGAAAAATGTGTTAACAAGAGTCGCGTACGTGCACTATGAACAGAGTTTTCATTTCAATAACAGACGAGCATAACAATGTTTCATATACATAAATACACACGTACATACATACATACATACATACATACATACATACATACACACACACACACATACATACGTACATATGACGTATATATATACGTCGCATGTGATCCTATACAATAAATAAATAAATATACATATATATATATATATTTCTTTTTTCTATAAATTTATTGAATCGTTTATAATATATCACAATACAATAGAATCGATTAGAAATGAAAGATTTCATTGATAGTTTCGAATTATCCGAATGACTCTTATATTCTGAATGGAAAGAGAGTTAAGAAGATCTTCCCGTTACTCAGTACACCCACCTAATACACACACACACACACGCGCATATATATACATAGAAAATAAAACGTGTACCGGAAGAGGTACCTTCACTTGAATGTCCAAGATGTCTCGGGAATGGAGAAAAGGGCGTGTAAAGTAAAGCGTGCGTTGCACGCGGAAGAGCGGGTGACGTGTCTGTCGGTCGATATATATCGAGACTAGCGTGAAATGTTTAAAAGGATAGAGAGGAGGAGGAGGACGGGGAGAGAGGATTAAGAGGAGGCATCATGGTGAAAGAGGAAGAAAGTCGGCTATGCCGCGAGGTGTGGTGGCAGGCAGGTGAGCGCAGGCGTGCGCCTTTCGTGTTGGCATTTGCTAATGGCGATCTACGTTGAACAGAGAAACTGTAGACCTTAGAAAGAGAGAACGAGAGAGATAGAAGGATGCTGAGAAAGGAAGACTCGGATATAAAGGAAAAGAGTTGGTATCGCGTTATACCGACATCAGGCTTTCTTTCTTTTAGCGCCAGGGGCCTGAGTAAGGGCCTCAGCAAGAAGGGCCTGACCGAGAACTTGGGACCCATACAGAAGAAGAGAACCAACTCGACGATCATACGGGAAGAATAAGCGAGAGAGAGAGAAAAAGAGAGAGAGAGAGAGAGAGAGAGAGAGAGAGAGACGAGCACACCCACCTACGATGGGCCGAGCAACGATATATTACTCGCACGCCTCGTGACACCTCACCTGCCGAGTATTTTCTCTCTCTCTCTCTCTCTCTCTCTCTCTCTCTTTTACTCTCTTTGTCTATCTATCTCTTTCTTTCATTCTTTCTTTCTTACGTTGGTCGTCGCTTCCTCGTGGGTGGATAAGGCCCCGCGGGCCCACCTCGGCCACTTATTTTCGTTCGGGAAACATTCGCGAATTTACTCGAACCAACGATGCAATGTATATATACATATATATATATATATAGTATATGATGGTATATAACATATTCGTAATTATGGAATTTTACTATTATTATTTTTCTTTCTAATCGTTAGTTTATATAACGAATGACCAGATGATTTTTATATACCCACTTGAATTATTTTTTTTAACTTATTTCGTGATTTCCATTGAACGCAATAACAAAAAATGTTATATCATATTCGAACGTATGGGTATACATATTGCATGCTTATATATATATATATATATATATATATATATATATATATATATATACGCGTAGAGATTATACGTACGTGCATACGTATTACGGATTCGTTAAAGTCCATGTCGAATGATATTCAATCTATTTCGATAACGGGTATCCCGATATTCAACTACGTTAAATTTCGTTCGATATCAAAGTTATTAGCGGATTTGCAATAGAATTCCTCTAAATATCTCTCGTTACCGGAGACTCGACTATCCGAAACGTTCATAGGTATTAGAAACCTCTAGGTATGTCGACGGAAAATCATTTTTTTTACTCTTTATCCTCTCGAAAAGCCATTAAGATGATTTCGAGATTAACCGGTCAATAGGTAGAAAATGATGGAGGGAGAAAAACTTTTTGTCGGATATTCTTAAAAAAAAAAAAGAAAAAAAAAATAAAGAACAAACGAAATTACCTAATTCCGAGAACAACGATCAAATAATCTTTAATATCGCTCTGCGTGGATACTGATGCAACGAGAAATAATTCGATCAGTCGCACGTTTAGATCGCGCTCGACTTTCGAACGTCGATTTTCTCCTCTCGTGTTAAAAAAAAAAAAAAAAAAAAAATCAGGAAGGAAGAGTTAAAAAAAAAAAATTAAAAAATAAATGAATGAATGAAAATAAAAATAAAGATAAAAATAAAAAAAAAAGGGGCAACAAATGATACCTGAAATATCGTATAAAAGATGCTTTCTCTATCTATCTCTCTCTCTCTCTCTCTCTCTCTCTCTCTCTCTCTCTCTCTCTCTCTCTCTCTCTCTCTCTCTCTCTCTCTCTCAAAGAGAAGAAGAAAAAAGAAAGAAAGTTTCCATTCGAAGGAGGAAATTATTTCGAACGTCGATCTTCTCCTCTCGCGATTAAAAAAAAAAAAAAAAAAAAAAAAAAAAAAAAAATTAGGAGGGAAAAAAGATAGAAAAAAAGCAAATAAATAAATACAAATAAAAATAAAGATAAAAATAAAAATACAGATAAAAATAAAAACGGACGACAAATGATACCTGAAATATCGTATAAAAGATGCTTTCTCTATCTGTCTCTCTCTCTCTCTCTCACTAAAAGAAAAGAAGAAGAGAAGAGGAAGCAAACGAAGAAGAAGAAAGAAAGAAAGAAAGAAAGAAAGTCTCCATTCGAAGGAGGAAATGATTTCGAAGTTACGCGCGATCGAACGCGCCATCGATCTTATAACGGCTCGATGTCGTAGGTCACGATGAGAGGCCTCCTTTAACAAGGACATTGAAATCTTTGCACGGCGACGTGCGTAATGATCAGTGACGGATAGCCGACGTATGTACCTTGTAAGATCGCGATCCTCGAGTGGTACGATGGTAAAAGAGAGAAGAAATGAGAAGAGAAGAGAAACCGAGAGAGAGAGACAGTGAGAGAGAGAGAGAGAGAAAGTAAGAAAGGAAGGAAGCTATAGTAAAGGG
>OU964968.1:7371151-7383651 GCA_918808275.2 Dolichovespula sylvestris
ACAACAACAACAACAACAACAACAACAACAACAACAACAACGATAACAACAACGACAACGACAACAATGACGACGACGACGACGACGACGATACCAAAGTTTCTTCGATAAAATTCGTACGTACGTACGAATTATATTGAGAATCATTTATCTTTTGGATTTCAATTGGATGATACAATTTGAATGGAATTTTCGTACGAGGAAAAGGGTTATATAGTCGAGAAACGCGATGTGAGAGTCGCAAAAATTGGCGGACGGGTTGCCGTTGTTGGTGGGTGGCGAAGTGGATTGAAAACTGTGCGAATGGAAAGTAAACGAAAAATCGTATGGACAAGAAAAAATACTTGAATGCGAACGCGTTTCTCTCCTATTAAAAGATGCGCGCTCGCGCTCTCAAGCTCAAGCTCGCGTTCGGTCGTTCTTGTAAGGAAGCGAAACCTGCTTTACACAGGGCAAGAGTAACTTCCACGGGAGTAGCCAGTAAATCGTACTATCTGCGAGCATAAATTCCTGCCGTTGGCTATCTAAAAATCGTATTAAGCGTACTTTAGCGATTCCACGAGGTGGTTAGAGGCGCGGACACGGCATTGCCAAGCTTTTAAAGAAAGAGAGAGAGAGAGAGAGAGAGAGAGAGGAGGTAAGAAGGAAGAAGTATGGGAAGGGAGGGGTAAGGGGGGTTTAGGAGTTAACGACATTTGCAATAAAACAAAGAAGAAAAAATTATTTGATTGATAAAGAAACAAAGGACGATGACGAAAGGGTGAAAACGTGAGTGTGTGTGTGTGTGTGTGTGTGTGTGTGTGTGTGCGTGAGATTGAGAGAAAGAGAGAGAGAGAGAGAGAGAATGAGACTGAGACTGAGACTGAGACTGACTAAACGTCTGTTAACGTAAAACGTGGAACGAATTTCGTATTTCTTCATAATAATAACATCTGGTAATAATAATAATAATGATAATAATAATAATAATAATAATAATAATAATAATAATAATAATAATAATGATGATGATGATGATGACGACGACGATAAAGATCATTGTGTGAAATAGATAAAGTTAGACGTGAGTATGTCAAATCGACTAAACCACGTAGAATTCGCAAGAGTTTTTCGGTTCGATTAAAAACAGGGCCGAATTATAATCGTCGTCGTTAAGTCTGCGGACTACGTCTTTTATCGATAAGAAAGAAAAAGAGAGGGAAAGAGAGAGAGAGTGTGTGTGTGTGTGTGTGAGAGAGAGAGAGAGAGAGAGAGAGAGTGGCTGTCATTGGTCGAGACAAGTCGGCGAAGAAGCCCCTTCTCGGTCGAGGTGCCGGTAATTAAAGATATTATCAACGGTGCGTGTCGCCCCGTTGCACGTGAGAGGCGACCGCGAGGCAGGTAGTACCTACAACCTACTACTACAACCTACAAACGCGTATTCTACGTGTGCACGTAAGTGTATATACATGTATACATAAGGTATGTATTATACATATATATATATATATATATATATATATATATATATATATGTATGTATGTATACGTACTTACTTACGTACGTACGTAGGTAAATCTCACGGAGAGTTTGTACCACCACATACGTGCGTATCTACATACACACGTATATATGTATGTATTTATGTATGTATTTATGTATGTATGTATGTATGTATGTATGTATGTGTAAACGTATATCTATACCTTTTATACCCGTACGTACCCGTAAGTAAGTAAGTACGTACCACGAGAGCGCTTGGTACGTGCTACCTGACCGTAGAAAACTATAACGAGTACATCGCCGTCTCCGCGTTTCGTTACGAAATCGGTGGTAAGGTGATCATGTAAGAAGGAAAGAAAGAGAGAGAAAGAGAGAGAGAGAGAAAGAGAGAGAGAGAGAGAGAGAGAGAGAGAAAGAGAGAGATAAGGAAAGAGTTAGAAAGTTTAACGGAGACGAACAAAAAAGTCGACGATTAACACGAACCGATTTGAAAAAAAGGAAGAGTGGGGAACGAGAGGGAGAAAAAAAAGGGCATGAACCCGTAATCAAGATCGTAGGTTTAATCGATTACTGTGAGCCTTAATCAATCGATGATATAATTCGTCGTTACGACCTAAATCGTACGTACGTAATCGAAGGATTCACTTTTTACGTCGTAAACGAGAGTAAGTGAAACGGAAGAAAAAACAAAATAAAGAAAAATTAAAATAAGAAAAATGGAAAACAATTATCGAGATGTCGAGGGTATCGTAAGTCCTTGAAAATTAAAAAATTCAAAGGTACGCACGCTGACTGTACGTCGTTAATGGTATGATAACGATCGAGGATCATCATTGGGCGCTCTTTTGACTTAACAACGCGATAGACAGAGAGAAATAGAGAGAGAGAGAGAGGGAGAGAGAGAGAGAGAGAGAAAGAGAGGTCGGCATTAGCGGCGGCTTCTTTTCGTCGTAACATCGACGTTCGCACGTCAATCACGTCGAAAATCGCAGCACGAGCCGCTTATACTACACATGTAGGTACATGCGAGAGAAGTGCCAGGGGTATTGAGCCATCAGCGCAGATCCGGGAATTGTGCAGGGCGGTCCATAAAACGTGGCCCCGTACCGCGTTAGGCCTCCGTCAGGGTAATTTACAACGCTGGACATCGCTGCCGTTTTATTACCAGGTTGTTTATTTTACGGTTGGTACGCCTTTGCTTCTCTCTCTCTCTCTCTCTCTCTCTCTCACTTCTTCCTTCGCATTGCTTCTGCATCTGTTTCTTTCTCCTTTTCAAAGGATGCTGCACGTGTTCCTCTCTCTCTCTCTCTCTCTCTCTCTCTCTTTCTTTCTCTTTCTGTCTGTCGTTTACTCTCTCTCTCTCTCTCTCTCGTTCATTGCTTCTCTCTCTTTCTTTCTTTCTTTCTTTCTTTCTTTCTTTCTGCCTCCGTCTCTCTTTCTCTTGTACTGACTCACGTCTGCTAGATGCACCTACCGGAACAGAGCAAGAAGAAGACGATGGTCCCTTGGCTTCGCTCGCAATGACCCGTAGCAGCCTTAGCACAGGCTCCTCCTCCCCACCGTTCGAATATCCCCACGATCGAATATTGGATGTTTTCTCATCCGTGCCAAGTATCCTTCCTATGCTTCCTTACTTACTCGTTCTCTCTCCTTTCTTCATCTCTCTCCTTTCTCTTTCTAACTTCCTTTAAGGCTCCCTTTACACCATCCTCGCAAATTACGTCGCGCACGCGTATTGAGTATAATACCAGTTCTCGAAGCTTCTTCTCTTCACGTATTTACCGAAAGTAATAAGCGACTTTAACAGTCGACGTATATGGTATATATCAAACTATATTATGTCAACGTCCGTCGGAACGTATAAGATACGTTCGATCGGATGGAATTTTTGCATCGTTTAAAAGGCTCAAGTAGTTAGTAGTAGTAGTAGTAGTAGTAGTAGTAGTAGTAGTACAACCGCACGGCGTAAATATCGGGATAATCTCTAATTAAAAGTTACACGCTCGTATTCTAGAACGTAATTTGCGAGCGTGCAAACCGACCGAGAGATATGTAAGTACGAACAAAATGGATAGTAATGGAACGAAGAAAGGGCTCGCCCCCCACCCCTTCCACCGACCTTCAATGTTTTAATGTATTCGATGGGACATAAAGATTGAAAGAAATTGATAGAATAATCATCCACGCTTATATGTTATTTTCATATTGAAATGCGAAAGACATCCGTCGATGAGTAATAATTAATATTGAATGGAACCTTCTCTCTCTCTCTCTCTCTCTCTCTTTCAACGGTAATAAATTAAATTTTATCAATGGTAAAAAATGTTTATTATCCTGTGAATGCGTTTTGAGAAGAAATAAAAGAAAAAATATATACATGCATACATATATATATATATATATATATATATATATATATATATATATATATATAGGGTAGCGTCACCGAGTGATATGTGTAAATTGAAAACAAAAACGAGAAAAAAAAATACCGAGAGAAAAATCTGACAGTCCTGTTAACAGTTGAAAGATTAGAAATACCTACTCCACACTCTTTCTCTCTATCTCTTTCTTTCTTTCTTTCTTTCTTTCTTTCTTTCTTTCTTTTTAAAAGAGAATTAATGAAAGCTCTGCTCATTCTGGAATCGATCCGATCGTTGAAATAAAATAAATGATGCCTCTTGCCTACCGTAGAATCGTTAAATAACTCGTGGTAGTCTTCGAGCAAGGAGTAATTAATATCGAAAGTTTACACTCTATCATCCGAAGGATGATGCACAATGAGCGATGAGCTATGAACGGCCTTTGTACGATGTACCTTATGCCGCTCGGTTTAGATCCTTTCGTTTCGTCGTCCTGTAAAATTCATCGTTATTTGCTTTCACCGGTGACTCTCGAGTAGCTCTCGCTGCACCTACCAGGTAGGAGAGAACGAGATAGCAAACACTTGCTTTTATTTGCAATGCCAAGAGATTCATGACACACGTAACATAATCTCATCGATATCCTATCTATGCAGCATTTTAAATGTAGGTGTGTATATATATATATATATATATATATATATATATATATATATATATAGTTTGAACACGTTCAATGTAACCACGAGAATATCGCTATTAACAGTCGATATGTTAATATTTGACATGAACAAATAGAGACAGGACAATGACCTAATTGATGGGAAACAACACCGTTAACGGTGTACCATAAATGTATTAAATTCTCTTTGAAAATGGCCAAATATAATTTCAATTGTGATTTGTCTTCTAATTATTTCGATCGATTAATATCGACAATCGCTAATTATAACCCGAACGATGATATTCTTTCCTACACGACCACACTGACGATGGTTACCCGTAAAAAAAAAAAAGAAAAAAGAGGAAAGAACCAAAAAAAAAGAAAAGAAAGAAAATAGAAGAAGAAAACGAGACTAAAAAGAGAGAAGAAACGGAAGAGAGGAACGAAAGGAGGAATAATAAAAATCATTTAAAAAAAGGGGAATAACGAAATCTTCCGTAAAACTAGAAATAACGTTCTCTGGTCTGATTAAAACGACCGACGCTATGTACCGTACGATTAATGAATTATCGTAAATAAATTCCAAAGTGTGGCGATGATAATGACGGTACTAACAATAATAATAATAATAATAATAATAATAATAATAATAATATTAACAATAATAATAACAATAACAATAACAACAACGGCAACAAAAGTACATTCTCTTCCGCGTTAGTATTTTCTCCGTCGGTTTGCTTGGTAAGTGCATCGAATGTGAGAGGTAGATGGGAGGGGAAGGAGGAGGGAGGGAGGGAGGGAGGGGAGGGGAGGGAGGGGGGGGGTCACTCAGAGAGATAGCTAGAGCTATCTAGCTACCAGGTTTCCGAGTCGGTCACGAGTCCCCGAAGAGGCCGAGGCCGAAACGACTTCGACGACGATGACGACGAACGAACGTGGAGGAACGGAGGAGGAACGGAGGAGGAGGACGAGGAGGAGGATTACGAAGAAGAGAATGAAAGAAAAGAGTTAAGAGAGTATAGAAGGGTATTGTAACAGGGAGCGGAATAGAAAATAAAATAGAAAATAACTACGGCGTTAGCGACACACAGGAGCGCGACAAGCGGCGGTGGTAACAGGCAACGGCAGCACCCAACGGTGAGGCGGGGAGGGAGGGAGGGTCGGGGTCCGGGCGAGGAGGGAGGGGGTGGGTGGGGGTTGGCGGGGGAGAGAAGAAAAGTGGAGACTCTCTCTTTCTCTCGAACGCATAGACAGACAGACAGACAGAGACACACACACATACACACTACGCGCGCGCGCGCGCGCGCACCGAGGTCCGAGTTACCTACTATCACCGCGCATAGGCGCGGTGGGTGTCTGTCGGTGCCACCGGGGCGTGTGAACGCTGTGACATATGCGCCGCGTGTCGCTTTCTTTAATCGCCTCTGGCAGCGCGCGCGCGCGCGCGCGCGCGTTATCCATTCGCATTGACGCGAGTTTGGATCCAACGCAAAGAATTCGCCGAACGTAAAACCATCGCCAGGCACCATCGTCGCCAACACCAACACCAACACCAACACCAACACCAACACCAACACGTGCCTAGATTCATTCCACGGGCTCGTGCTTCACGCCGTATTAGACGCGGCGCGATCGATTATCGCATTAAATTACAAATTACAATTACAATTTCAATAATTCGAAATCGATTGTAAAAATTGTTTACCGTATCGTCGCCGACGATACAGATTGTTACATTACCTTCGGCATCGATAACACACAAATAAGAAAGATCCGATCTATACGCGGTCTCATCTTCTCGTCACGCTCATCCTTTCTAATCTCATTCGAATTTTCCTTTTCCACGTTCTTAAACGTCCGTTCGAAATCAATCGCTCCGAGACTCCTCGAGGTGTAAGCGTCGTGCGTGTTTTTTTTTTTTTTTTTTTTTTTTTATTCTTTCTTCTTCTCCTTTTCCTTCTTTTTTTATTTTTTTTTATTTTACAACAAAACCAGCCTTCAAATTACTCATCCGACTAAACGTCATATTGATCGTATTCCTATTGAAATTGAAATCTACGGTTCTCGATTTAATTACAACGTAGTTTAATTCTAAACTCGATCACGCATTTAACAATAATACTATGGATTCAATTCGTGTAACAACGCGAGTGTAAACGAGAAACCATATTATTAATATACTTCCGAATATATATATATATATATATATATATATATATATATATATATATATATACGAATATTGGCGTGTATAACCAATAAACGAAAATTCGCGGATATCCGTGAAAACTTACCGATTTTACGATGTCTCTCTCTCTCCCTCTCTCTCTCTCTCTCTCTCTCTCTCTCTCTCTAATATAAACCGATGCCGATCGATTCGTTGTTGTGTGCTCTCCGCTTGTCAAAGTAAAAAAGGCTCAATTCTCAAGCACGGGTAATAGCCAACGCATTATGTCAACCAAGCCTTGGACAACCGTTTATTACGGACTTGCACCGCGATAAAAAACGCATTTTGCATAATGCAAGATAATCAAGCGAGACGGGTTTGGGACAGGTGTGCCGTGCCGAGCGCGCTCGTGAGACGGTGCTACGGTAAAGGGAGGGAGGGCGGGAGGGATGGTCGGCGGCCGGGAAGGGAAGGGGGGGGGCGTCTGATCAGAAGGGAGAGGGGTGAGGGATGCGGGAAGCTTCTCCGAGGGCGCTACCATCATCCTTCCTTACAAAGTCGACGTGTAAATTAATAATCTATTAGGGCGTTCTTCTCTCCCTCCCTTCCATTCTCCTTCGTCCACTTGACTATCTTCCTTCTCTCTCTCTCTTTCTCTCTTTCTCTCTTTCTCTCTCTCTCTCTTTCCCTTTCGATCTCTTTTTCTTTGCGTTATCCTTCTGATGCCGCTTCCACGGGCCGACGAACGAAAGCCGCCTCTGGCGACGTTTTAACCGGCACGAATGCGCGAAGTTATTAGTACGCTCGGCGTACTCGTCGTCTTTTACGAAGGGGGAATAAGGGGGATCATGGTTATGAGAGAGAGAGAGAGAGAGGAGGAGGAGAAAAGAAAGAAGATAACGCAAGGAGAAAAAAAATTCGTACGAAAGTATTTTAAATTTTCTTTCCTTTGCCTCCCCCTCCCCGTTTTTGTACCTATTAAAGGGAATTTTCTATCCGGGTAAAATTTATCTTCTTCTTATTTTTTTTCTTTTTTTTTTTTTAATTTTATTCTACTCGTACGACGTATACGCACGAATATATTTAGAAATGGATATATATATATATATATATATATATATATATGTGTGTGTGTGTGTGTGTACGAGTAATACGATATTTGTTCTAACGTCTTAACTAATATATATATATATATATATATATATATATATATATATATATATATGCAGTTGGGTATATTATAGGAGGTGTTCAAAGATTTGTATTATAACACAGAACTACGAATATAAATCTGATAAGGTAAGATCTATGTATCATTTATACGATAAGAGATACATTGTATCTTATCTATCATCTACAATATGTAGATCCTTTTAACGTATAAATATACAACTATAAATTCGTCATATATATATATATATATATATAGACTAATGAAAAAAATTTTTACAACAAAACTAATGTAATATATACGTAATGTCACAATGCGTCATGGTTCTCATTATAATCGTAGAAAACCGATCGGTCGGCCTCCTTAATGATTCTTCTGTCAGATCGATACATATCCACGATAGGTATTACTCGATCGATCGATCAATATAGAGAAAAAAAAACCTAGAGAGAGAGAGAGAGAGAGAGAGAGAGAGAGAGACACGGGGCGAATTACTCGCGACGCCGTCTGCCTTCGATCGTTCCCTTCTTGATTTACATCTTCCACCTTGACGAGGGATTAAGCGATCGTTTCGTACCTTCTATCTTATATTCGCGAGTACGGTTTCTCTCGCGAGTATCGTTTTACTTTGCGATAAATACCGTACATATACGTATACACATACAGAATGCATACACGAGCCTACACTACCCTAGTCGGTTTAGGCCGATTAACCGGCGACTTCGTGGAAACGAAGATTTCGAAGCTAAGATCGAAATATCGACGGGACATCGGGACGATCACGATTACGTAAGGCGACGATCGCTGTCTAATGGATCTTCGACGATTCGATTGATTTACACGTAAAACTTCTATTCCAATCCCGTCTACGTATATATTCGAAGATATCTATATGTATCTCTATGCACGTATAGATATCTATGATAGCATATATATATATATATATATATATATATATACACGTACGTATGTATGAGAATCGCGATAATCGAACGGCAACGATCGACTTTCGGAATTTATCGGAAAGTCAATCGTGAACCTATCTCGCGGCACGGTTGAAACGATTTGCTTCGAGGGCAACACGGAACGAATCCGTTCGATCGATCGATCGATCGATCGAATCGTTCCTCTAATCGACGAGTCGAACGAACTAAGGTAAGTACTTACGTACGTACGTACTAACTTACTTATTTACTTACTTACTTACGTTCGACTCTTAATGAGCCTCCAATAAAATGTCGCCAATGCCGGTGAAAGCAGATATACCCAATGAAATTCTTATTACGACATTTCGCTTATACCTAGCTATCTATATCTATTAACTTATTCTACGAATGTATCCGTGCTTCTATACGCTCGTTTCATCACACTCTTGTACTGTACGATGCTCGCGATAACGTCGTAGATTTAATTTTAATCCACGTCTTCTCGCGCGGAGTCGATCTCTTCGATCACCCAAAAAAAGAAAAAAAAAAAAAGGAGAAAGAAGAAAAACAACTTCTTAATCCCTTTTTCCTATCTACGTTCCAATGCAAAAGCAACAACTACAAAAAAAAAAAAAAAAAAAAAGATAGAGACATATAAATCTCTACTACCGTATAAATTCATTTATCCGTTCGAACCAACACAGATGCTTGATACTAACTCGTCTCTTGCGTCGATTCAGGTTCGATTATAGCCTCGGTTTTATAACAAATTATCAAGTATAATAATTCTAATTCTCGCGCAAGGAACGTGCGATTGTCTTTCTCTCTCTCTCTCTCTCTCTCTCTCTCTCTCTCTCTCTCTCTCTCTCTCTCGATTATATTATATCTGTCTTATAAAAGGTTCTTAGGAAATGAAACGAACGAAAGAAAAAAAGGAGAAAGAAAAGTATTAGAAAAAGAAAAAAAAACAAAGAAAAAGAAAAGGAAAGGAAGAAAAGAGAGAGAGAGAGAGAGTAAGTGAAAAAAAGACCATAAAAGATAAATTTATCACGCGCCAAGGAAAGGAGTTATGCGAACGTATTATGTGGCCATACGCGAAGTATGCGATAATATCGAAGCGAGTAGCCAACGTAAGCGATTTAATGTCACGTAGAGATATACGGAACGCATGGGAAAATAGAGAAGAAAGGAAGAGGCGGGGGTATAGGTGCGAGGGGTGCGAGGGGAGGAAGGAGAGATCAGAGGGAGGGAGAGAGAGAGAGAGAGAGAGAGAGAGAGAGGAGGGGCTGGCAGCCGGGGTGGTTTCGATACGCAACATTTTTAATTTCCATTACTCGAGAGAGGAACGGGTCTCCTGCGTTGGAACTTTATCTATGCGATTTCTCTAATACCATGTAAATATAACGCTTAATAGCACCGGTAAAGGCCACGACACTATTGGCCGGCCTGCCTTAATTGCGCCACGGTTATACTAATCCCAAAGGACTCAATTAATAAATAACGAGAAATATCTTTGTCGGCTTCAGATAAACGCTCGGTCCGATCGATTCGTAGAGATGGTACGATAACGCTGGAGGTCCGGTGGGTGTCAACCTTTTTTTTCCACCTGATCGTTTTCTCGCCGCTACGACGCCGCCTTTCCGCGATATAAATATATTTATATGCATTTATGTATCTATGTATGTATGCATGTGTATATATATATATATGTGTGTGTATGTGTGTGTGTGTGTATATGAGTATGCCTGTATGTACGTATGTGTGTATGTAATACCAGTCGATCGAACAAGACGCGTAAATCGAACGGAATCGATCGATGGAATCGATCGGATGATCGAAGGTACGTGTGTTTCGATTCGATTAATGCAGATTATTATTTCATTATTATCACAAGGAAGTAATCTCATAATTTGCAAGCTTTCGATTAGTTTTCTTTTTTCTTTCGGTTTGTATTTTTTCTCTCTCTCTCTCTCTCTCTCTCTCTCTCTCTCTCTCTCTCTCTCTTTCTCTTTCTCTTTCTCCTTCGTATACGATTCTTCGAATAAATATTCGATCTATAATTGAAAATTTCGAGCGTATTCAAATTGCCCGTTGTAAATATTTTGTTGAAAGGACGAAAAAAGGAGAAAATAAAAATCGACGATATCCGAAATCGAGTATTATTAAGGATCGATGAAAAATTCGAATCTCTCGATCGATCGATCGACCGATCTCTTCTAGTCGGAACAGTTACGAAACGACAGACTACGTAAGTATCTACTTTTCGCGAGATTTTCATCTCCGTTCGTTCGGCCGAACGAGATGGAATAAATGCGAATAAAATTGTCGGGTTTCGCGATTCCCAGAAATAATCATAATAATAATAACAACAACAACAACAAGAACAACAACAATAATACTAATAATAATAATAATAATAATATCTAATAATAATGGTAAGTCGACGAAAAACGGTAAAACGTCGAAAGCGTTAGTTCCTTGCGAAGCGGGTCTTTGCAACATAAACGTCCCTCGTATATATATCGGCACTTTCAATACGCCATTGTCTTGCAAACTTAATAATTCCATTGAAAAATATAGATTCGCCGGGACCGGTTGGTCGGTCGATCGTGGCTATTAAAGATCCGAACGAAAATGAGTGAGATTCGATCTTTGACCAACTCCCACGCGAGTTCACGGGAGATCGAAGCAGAAATAAATAATGAAAAAAAAAAAGAAATAAAACAAAACAAAAATAGATAGATAGATAGATAGATAGATAGATACATAGATAGAGAGAGAGAGAGAGAGAGTTAGACGGATAGAGAGCATTGTCCTTCTCGCTCGGAGTTAAACGGCTTTCTCATTACTATACATAAAACTGTGCTTTCTCACGCCGAATCGTTTGGTGTCCACCTGTCTATCGGTTCGCGTTTCTCGCGATAATAGAGAGAAGTAGAGAAAGGAGAAGAAGAAGAAGAAGAGAAGAAGAAGAAGGAGGAGGAGGAGGAAGAGGAGGAGTGAGGAAGGGAGGGAAGGAGGGGCGTAGGGGAGAAAGGAGGAAAGGTAAAATCGACTTACGCAAGAAGTTTGCATGCGACGTGCCCGAGAACCTTTCCAGGCCGTTAGACTCGAGGAGGACGAAGGAATCGGCGCGAGTCTCGACGGGATAACCGCGACAAGTGCTCGTACCACTCACCGAGTAGCGAGTGAGTCACTTTACTACGCGAACGGATAAGCCGGGGCACTCTCTCTCTCTCTCTCTCTCTCTCTCTCTCTCTCTCTCTCTTTCTTTCACTCTTAGAAGAGACACACGAACGAGAAGAGAAATGATAAAAGGAGAAAGATGTATATATAGATAGAAATAGAGACAGATAGATAGGTAGAAAGAGAGAGAGAGAGAGAGAGAGAGAGAGAGAGTGCGAATGAGAAGAAACTGAAAGAGAAGGGTAAGAGAGAGAGGTGGTGGTAGAAGAGAAGGAACGTAGGCTGCGTACGGTCACACCGGCTGAGATGGGTGATACATTGGCAGGTGAGAGAGAGAGAGAGAGAGAGAGAGAGAGAGAGAGAGTGGTTAAGGTGAGGTGAGAGGAGAGTAGTCTAAGCACGATGCAATGCAGCGGCAGTATACGCGGCAAAGTGCATTCGGTGCATTGCCGTGGCAAAAGATAGCGGAGGAGGCAGCAGCAGCCAGTCAAGGCGGTTCGAGAGAGCCATAGCACAGCACAGCACAGCATAGCATAG
>OU964968.1:7388651-7406151 GCA_918808275.2 Dolichovespula sylvestris
TCGAACGTGTCTTTCGAATCTTCTTCCAACTAGGACCCGTTTCTATATAATCGAACATACCGTATATACCATTATACATTATACATTATACATTATACATACATTCGCCTGCTCATTCATAGCTAGGTACCGGTATTAAAAAAAAAGAAGGAGAGGGAGAGAAATATTTAAAAAAAAAAAAGAAGAAGAAGAAAAAAAAATACGGGAAGCAAATTTTCTCAATGAAAACATAACGTTTAAAAGGGACCACTCCCAACGGATACTCCTTCTGTTATTTATATTGATGTAAATCGAAGATATCTCTATCCTTTTTTTAATCATTCACCTCTTACCTACATTATTCATTATTATACGAACGTGGACACGGCTTTAATGTAGAAATAATAATTTACGTTCTAACGGGAGTGTTAGAAAGAAAGAAAGAAAAAAAGAAAAAAAAATAGATAAATAAAAAGGAAAAAGATTGATGGATATATAGATGGATGGATGGAGAGAAAAAACGGAAGAGGAAAAGATAAAAAGAATAATAAATAAATAAATAAATAAATAAATAAATAAATAAATAAAATGATATCGCGCACCTCTCCAACGCACGTCACACGCATATTGATATATATATTTATATTTATACCTATAAATATAATTATCTATGTTTATACATATATAAATATATAAATATACGCACAGATATATACGGTCCGATGGCCTTTGGTCTTTACCTTCGTGTAGATTGTAAAATTATATCGACTTATACGGGACGATACGCTCCTCACCGTATATACCTACTACCTAGGTACTCAGCTCGGCGTATCGCTCGTGCTCATACGTTTTGCATCGCTATCTTAATAAACCGCTGATATACGATAATCCATGAAGTTATGTGCCAGAACGAAGCGAAGGAAACGTTAACCCCAACGGGTAGGTCCGGGAAAGTATGTTTCGCGAAACTCCGCCCCGGTTTATTGAATCTGACGTGAAATAAAATTATATAGGCGAGTGTAAGCGTGCCCTATACACACGTGCCACACAGATGCACACACACACACGCACACACACACACTTTTGCACGAAATAAATACACTTATCATCACGTATAAACGAAGATACTAAAGACCATCACCCCGGGAACGATGCCCGGAAAGAGAAAAGAAATAAAGGGGAAAGGAACAAATAAGACGAGGAAATAATAAAGAGAAAGAGAAAAAGAAAAAACTACAAAAGAAAAAGGAAGAAATGACTACGATGATTTACCGTTTACGAGCGACTCGAAAATTTATTTGGCTTTAATTAAGAGAGCCACCTTTTTTTTCTAGAAGCTCGTTAGCCCGAATAACCAAACGACCGTGCAAAACGTCGACCGTAGTAACCCGGTATATCTATGTTAAATCTATGAAATAAAAGTGAAACTATATACGTATTACCCGATAATATATCTACGCGGCTGAGCAATGATTTTTTTTTTTATAGTTTTCTTCTTTTTTTTTTTTTTTTTTTTTTATTTGACCGTCGATCGAATTATCCTTAGAAAGTAACGAACACTCTCTTCGATTTTGTTTTCTTTCGATCTTCGACAATCGCATTAAAATAATAGAATCAAAATGTACGAGGGAACATGTAAAGGGGTTTAATTGTTCGAATTAATAAATAAATCATTAACGTACTGTGAAAGAGAAAGAAGGAAGAAAAAAGAGATGAAGGGAGACGTATCCATAACAAAATATATATATATATGTGTGTGTGTGTGTGCTTACAAATAAGATATATACATACATACATAAATATATATATATATATATATATATATATATATATATATATATATATAAAAAAGAAAGAATCGATAAATAAAAGACGATTGAAATAATACAGAATAATAAAGAATAATTCTAAAGTCAAATTATCTAAATCGAAATGATGATGATGATGATGATGATGATGATGATGATGATGAAACTCCCGAGGGATGACGTTTTTTTACGTCGGCTACATAAGCGGAGAGATCGCACCGGTTCCTATCTTGTTCCGATAGCCTCCATTACAAAGAGCCATCGACGTACTATGACAGACCATAATTACAGCTGGGCATTATACGCGGAGAGCAAGGCAAGGCCGGCTATATTTATAGTCCATGCCACTACACATTTTCGCCCATAATTGACGCGTGGCAACAATATCGCTCTTATTATGACAATTACAAGGCAGCATTGATTTCGAAAGCACGCTGACCATAATTGGCACGAGCGTTCCTTTCCATCCTGCCGATCGTAACATCATTGACGTCGTTTCATACACGGATATCTCTCTCTCTCTCTCTCTCTCTCTCTCTCTCTCTCTCTCTCTCTCTCTCTCTTTCTATCTGTTTCTATCTTTATATACGACCTTTCGGGCGATGCTACTAACACAACCTTGCTTCCTAACACTGATTAGATCACTTGTTTTCAAATTAATTGTCCCAAGCAGTTATACTAGACACAAATAAAGATTTAATTTTTTTCTGTTCTTTTTTTTTTTCATTATATCATATCACGTTACCTCGATAATAATATTAATATCGACCTATGGAGAATTTCTTTATATTATATTATGAAAGTACGCAACTATGCGTACTCGTCATTTAATTACTTCTATCGTTATTATGTAGAAAAGATAAAAATAAAAGATAAATATATATATATATATATATATATATATGTGTGTGTAAAATAACAAAAAAGTTACAAGGAAACAAAAATTCTTCAACGCAATCGCAGAACGGAGGATTAATCAGGTTAATGAAATTTTTATACTCCCCTTTTAAATCCGCGCAACTATGCAAAACTACTTAACCCGCATAAAAGGATACTTTACTTGATTACTGCCATTGGCGTTAACGTTAAAGTAAGAAGAACAAAATTAAGAGAGGGAAAAGGAATAACAAAATGAATTAAAAAAAAAAAAAAAAAAAAAATAAAGAAAATGACGATCCAAATGGCGATCGTAGAAGAAACATCTGTCGATGAAGATTTTTTTCTTTCCTTTTTGTCTTTCGTTTTCGTTCGAATCTGTGCGACTAGGTGCAAATGTGCAACTTCCCATTGCAAGGATACTTCGCTTAATACAATCATCGAATAAAATAGTCCGTTCGATAAAAGGAACAACAAATAAAAAAGAAATAAAAGAAAAAGAAAAACTTGCGACCCAACAAAATGATCGACCAACGGCGCGTTCGTAGAACAAACGAAGTTAATGAAGTTTTTATATAAGAAGGAGAAACGCTTGACACGTATGTTAATTATCGGTAAACTCGAGGTAGCGAGGTAGAAAGCGCGAGGTGCAGCAGCAGGGTGCACCGACCTGTCCGTACGCTTCTGCCAGACTAATTTATTGGTACGCCTACGTAAGCCGAGATTCCATTAGTAGCTTATTAATAGCGTATTCGACTAACTAACACAGGGATTACGAAGTAAACGTCGTCAATGTGGCATATCCCATCGAATGCCTCCCATCCCCCGCCCCACCCCTCTCCCATAGGATCGATCGAAGTGACGAAGATCCTAAGTATTTACCATTGCTACTCGAAAATGTCTATCCACTCGTGACTATTACCAAGTTTCGCCTTTAGAGATGATATTTATCTATTTATCTATTATTTCGTAACGACCATTAAGATTTAATAGTCGTAAAAGACGTACACACACACACACACACACACACACATATATATCATACATACGTACATACATACGTACATTAAACGAACTATTTCATTCCGTTACGATTTGTCACGATTCCCGTTGAATTTACCATAAAAAAAAAAAAAAGAAAGAAAATTTCACTTCAACTGACAAATTTCAATCCTCGATGATATTCGACGAAATAGGAGGTGGAGAGGAAGGATAATAAAACAAGTATATACATTATTTATCGCACGTAACACAACGCGTTTGTGATTAATCGCGAGACCACAGTAAATAGATTCCCGACGTACGGAATGAAATATGCGTCTATCTACTTTCTAAGAAATGTTGTCTATCGGTATAATTAAAATTTACATAAATAACCTTAACCACGGACAGCGGCAGTGGTGGCACGCGCGTAGGTGCGCAACTACGCGTTCGTTCGTTCACTCGTACAACTACGACGACTACGACGACGAGGACGACGACTTTGCAAGAAGACGTTGTCGAAGACGATACGTATCTACGTGAAATAGATTTGAAATAGCGAGAAACGATTTCTCACTTAACTCTAGACAACCGCGATCTTAGCAATTCGCATTTCGTTTCGTTTCGTTTCGTTTCGTTTTGTTTCGTTTCGTTTCGTTTAGTTTCGTTTAGTTTCGTTTAGTTTCGTTCGCCGTCGTGCCTATTTAACAAATCCATTCGGTTGTGTTCGTGCGAAGCACGATCGTTCGATCGAAATGCCGATTATTTATCGACTTTTACGAGCACGATATATTCGTCTCGAACAGACGATTCCAAAAGATTCTTTTCCTTTCTTTCCTTTTCTTTTTCTACTCTCGTATCGCGCGAACCGCTCGTCTATTATTTATCTACGTGTGCATTCTCGGAATACGTAAAAAAAATAATACTAAAATTAAAGAGAGAGAGAGAGAGAGAGAGATAGCCAAGAGAGGATCGAATCTCATTGCTCGTCGTCGTCGTCGTCGTCGTCGTCGTCGTCGTTGTAATCGTGCAAAGAGCCGACGATGTCGTGAAAACGTAAAAGGAGCTTACAAAACCGCTATAATTTACTCCGGTGTCCGTAAGGCGCCAATTAACTTCCTACCATACGGCTCGACACTCCGGGTTCTCCGTTCGCTAAGTTTCCTTCCTTCTTTTTCTTTTTTACTTCTTTCTTCTCGTTTCTTTTATTCTTTTTTTTTTTGTTTTATTTTATTTTCTTTTTCTTTTTTTATATAAGGCTGAACCGCCACCTTAAATGTTGCCTACAAACACCTTCTGGATTTGCACGCACTCTAACTCTCACGCGTTCCCCTCCCTAACCTCGTAGCGGCCTTCTCTTTGATGTTTACGACTAGAAAGAAGGAGAGGAAGAAGAAGAAGAAGAAGAAAAGAGAGAGAATAGAAGAGAGAAGAGGAGTGGAGGAAAGATCGAAAATTTAACGCTACCTAATCGTTAACCAGACCCGAACGTGATCACGGCTACACGAATTATCCTGTCCTCCAAACAATGTTATAGCGACGATTATCATATCGAGAAAGGATTTAGGTTAAATATTTCGAGGAAAATCACGGGGCTCTTAAAACCATCGGGCATGGTTGAGATATTTCTCGATAAAAGTTCTAAGCGAACGAACGCGTTAGAAAGTATCCTCCCCACCCCCATTTTGAAATTGTCGACGTAACTTTTTTTTTATCGTTTCTTTTATTATTATTTTTTTTCCTTGTTTTTTTCTTTTTTTTTTTTTTTTTTTTAGTCGATATACTATCGTAGATATTAAGTATCGTAAAGGAGAGAGAGAAAGGGAAAAGAAGGAAAAAATAAATAAATATTAGCCTATAAAATAGATAATATATATATATATATATGTGTGTGTGTGTGTGTGTGGTACGTACGTACGTACATATGTATATACATCTATGTACGTATGCGCGTAAGGTGGTACACGTGTATTGTTCTGAACAATAGGCAGACATAATTCGTCGAATCCAAACGATTAGGACGAATCGATATCGAGGAAACGGGTTTTGTAAGGAGTATTCCCCCTCCCACCCACCCTCCCTCCACCATCACCACCACCACCATCATCGTCACCATCACCATGGTCCGTATTAAAGGAACGGTGTATTAAACGCAGCTATCAGAATATATCGCAGACACGGAATATGTCAAGTGGCCATTTCTTCTCTAAACGATTGCTAAACTACGGCTAAGACTGTCTCGGCCGATCGACGATAGCGCAATAAATTGCGCTACGGATAATCATTATTGTTCCTTCGAGAACGACGCGAGCGCATGTTGAAATTGCATTCCGACGTTAAGAGAGGCAGTTTCTTGGGAGACTACTCGTCTTGTTCGTCTTCGAAATAAATAAAATGATTAAGCGACGAATGGGGGAGTGCATCTATTTGGATCTAATTGCATGAGCGTACCTGCGCATCGCGATTGTAAGGTATAAAAGGATAAAGGAGAATGTTTAGAAGGTAAGAGAAACCGATAATATGAATCGAACTTGTCGATTCTTTGACGCAACGTGACGACGCAATTCTGCCTTAGAAACTATCAAATCGTCGAGAAACGATTTGATATTGTATTGTTAACATGAATATATTCTATATACGAATAATAATATATTCGTAACATAAATATATGTATATATGATATAAAATAATAAATATATTCATAACATGAATATATTGTATATATTGTATATATTAACATGAATATATTGTATATAATCTATATATTGTATTATTAAGCTGAACACGTCATCTGCCGTTTGACGTATACATCCTCTATAACTTGTAAGAGCGAATAAAAGAAAAAAAGAAAGAAAAAAAAATTGCACAGGAAAAAAAAAGGAAAAGAACAATTTCGTTGAACGAAAAGAAAAAGAGAAAAGGTATAACGATCCTACAAAATCATACAAAAAACAAATATATATATATACAAATATATATACATACGAATAAATCTTATAATGAAAGCGAGTATATAAAATAATGATTACGATAGATAAGGAAAGAATCGATGATGATAGAATGTTGATCGTGTTAAAATATCGCGAAGGATTCGCATTAATTCGCTACAATAAAACTTATGAAGACGACGACAGGGCAACGCGAGCGTCTGATTGAAGAGTCTTAACGTCGTTTACACACACACACACACACACACACACACACACACACACACACACACACACACACACACACACACACACACACACACACACACACACACACACACACACACATATATACATATACACCGTACATACGCGAGCGTACATACGTTAGAGTCGCGAAGCAACGGCAGCAAGAGTAGCAACAGCAGTAAACTGGGTCACCAGCCGATGTCCTCTGGATCTCCTCCGAGAGAGAGAAAGTGTTCCTTTTCATCGCGAAACCAAACGACGAACACGGTCGTTCTTACCATGGCTGGCCAATCGTTCGTTCGTTCGTTCGTTCGTTCGTTCGTTCGTTTGCTCCCACACTCTTATTTTCCTACTTTCGTCGTGAAAACGAGCTCGCCTACACGAAGACACCGCGGGTGGTCAGATTTTCCTAACTCTTCTCTCTCTCTCTCTCTCTCTCTCTCTTACTCTCTGTCTCTGTCTCTATCTCTTTCTTTTTCATAGTCAATTATCCTTCGTGATACTTACGAGCTAATGTAAAAGTCTACACACCATTCACACGCGCGCTTGTGTACGCGCAAACATACACACACACACACACACACAGAGTGAGAGAGAGAGAGAGAGAGAGAGAGAGGCACACACATAGAAAGTCGAATCGTTGACCCTTGAGAAAGGCGAACGGCAAATTGCGATTTACAATCGTAGATATAATTAAATGATAGGAAGATAGGACGATTAGACTATCGATCTAGCTCGCTGAAAGGAGCATATAGGAGCTCTTATATCTCGAAAACGTTTTCCATCGTCCGATCATTGATTTCACGGGTACGCGACGGAACGGACGCGTTAGAGAGCCCCAGAGGACGTGGAGATTCTTAAACTCTGTGGTAAAGGAGAGCCGTTTCACGGGGGAGGGAGTGGAGGGGAGGAGGCGAGACAGGCCGTGAAAATGTGTGCCGGGAACGATCAACTATGTACGTCATCGATAATGACACCTATGGAATATATATATATATCTCTTCGTGATCGCCAAGATCAAAGTTCTTTTTTTCTTTTCCTATCGACTTATATATAAATAATATCTCGTATAATGAACGATATATATATCTCGTATCGAAGCTATCGCATGACGGGTTCTTTTTTTTTTTAAAGAAAAAAAAAGAGAAAAGAAGAAGAAAGAAAACGAGAGAGAGAGAGAGAGGGAGAAATAAAAACAAAAAATAATAGGAGCACGAAGAAAAGTATCTTTTAACGAATACAGAAAATAGGGGATAAGGTGCAAAAAAAGAAAAGGCATGAATAGATAGATGGATAGATAAATAGAGAAAGAGAGAGAGAGAGAGAGAGAGAGAGAGAGAGAGAGAGAGAGAGAGAGTAGATATCGAAGCTCCCATGATGGATGATCTCTATCCTCTTTAAAAGACAGCCGAGCTCGGTTATAATCGAGTCGCTCGTTACAAATTCCCATTTCCTTTTCTCCGAGGAGCTAAGGAGAACGATTTCTTCCGTCAAACGCAGCTAGCTCCGTGAGATCATCTGGAGGAGTGAAGAAAATAGATAAGAAAGGAAAAGAAAAGAAAGCAAAAGGAAAAAAAACAAAGGAGAAAACAAGATGAAAAAGAAGAAGACGAAGACGAAGAAGACCAAAAAGAAGGGAGGGAAAGTAAAAACGAAAGAAATAAAAGAAGAAGAAGAAGAAGAAGAAGAAGAAGAAGAAGGAGAAGAAGAAGAAGAAGAGGAAGACGGAGAAGACGAAGAAGAAGAAAACTTAGACCATGGCACACGGGCTGGCTCTCGGCCTGGCCGACGTGGAAACGATCGCGACGTAAGATCTCTCAGTGGAGGCAATTAACCTTCTACGAGGCAGAGGACGACTCCCTTTTCTTATTCCTGACAGTCTCCGCGGAGTCTGCTGGTACTGCTCTCGCGCATAACTCGTGTGCATTCATCGAAACGACGCGCACGCTCTCTCTCTCTCTCTCTCTCTCTCTCTCTCTCTCTCTCTCTCTCTCTCTCTCTCTCTCGCTTTTACGTTCAAGACGACATATATCCGTTGGCGTCCACGAGAACGGAGAGCCTACTTTAAGTTTTAAAACCCAACTTGGCCGATCATCCACGCCGCTGCCACCTCCCTCCCCTCCCCTCTCTCCCTTTACTCGATATAACCGTTCACTTGCTACAACCCATAAGGTTTGGATCGCCCGTATGAATCTTACCACTTACACTTCCATTGGCGCCGGTAGAAACAAACGACTTTAATTATTATTTTCAACCTTCATTCTCTCGATACAATGGTCCTCGTAATTCTTCTTCTTCTTCTTCCTCTTCTTCTTCTTTTTTTTTTTTTTTAGTATCATTTCTTTTCTTTTTTTTTTTTCTTGATTACAAACCTCGCAACGCTCGTTGCATAACGAATAATCGTTATTTGAAATGATGATAAGGTTACGTTTATCACGTATACTCACAAATTTCGTGAATTGGACGTATGTATGAAATGGATGAATTCATATGAATGAGTGAATGAATGAATGAATGAACGATGAAAAATGAATCTCTATGATAAATAATTGCCCGTCGATAATATTAGGAAAAACCAGTTCGCGCGAATCACATCCCATGGAGTTGGATATATATATATATATTCGTCGATAGCAAGCCGAGTTCGTGAGCCTCGGGCTAGCAATGTACTTGTTAAGTTGTATAGTCGTGAAGGTGTTCGCGTTGATAAGGATCGATGAATTAGTATGTGAGAATGTCCTTTAGGTTATTTCAAACGAGGTGAAATAGATTGTTCTATGTCGTATTTCAACGCTAGTAGGTAATGTCCTGATCGTTAATAGCGATACGGGCGTGTATGTAAAACGCCACTAACATTTGTTTAAGTAAACAGGAATAGGAACAATCTTAATATAAATAAGAAGCGTAACGAATACATATATATATATATATATATATATATATATATATATATATATGAAAAAAAATAAAGAAAAAAAATATTGAAGGAGATCGAGATACATAACGCTTATCAATTAATTCTCACTTAAATAACGGGCGATATAATGAAACGGTGTTCAAAACTTGGAACGATCTCACGTTCGGATCTTCATCTTCCTATTTAAAAAAGAAAAAAAAAAAAAAAAAAAAAAAAAAAAAAAAAAAAAAAAAGATAATAAAAAAAAGAAAGTAAAGAGAGAAGGAAAAACAAAATTTAAAAAAAGAATTAAGACAAAAGAAGAGTCACAATCTCCCCCTTCCCCAAAAAGAACCGGGCTAGCTAATAGTCAACACCTTATCGGCGATTAAGAAGAAGATTTCTATCCGACAAAAACGTATAAGAAAAAGCGAACGAGAAGCCCGGCTAAAAGCCGACGCCAATGGAGGCTGTTACTCTGCGTGGCTCTAAGCGGGCGGTCAGTAGACGATTAATTTGTCATGCCCGCTCGTGTTACATGCGTGTTCGTTCCTGGAGTCCTCTCTATCCCTCTCTCCCTCTTCCTCCTTACTCTCTCACCCTCACCCTCACCCTCATCCTCTCTCTCTCTCTCTCTCTCACTTATTCTCTTACTCTTCATAGTAACGCGAGTGATATTATACGCGCGCCAACGATTCCTCATATTACGCGGTCAAACCATCCGCTATTAATATCGAGAGGTTTCTCTGAGATAATAAGAGAGTAAGACAAAGAGAGAGAGAGAGAGAGAGAGAGAGAGAGAAGATCGGAGGGGGGTCCTGGACCCCACGTTGGGAAGCGCCATGATTAAATGACCATTTTTTCGGCGATGATAAAGGATGCCTGGCTCGATTACCGCGGAGCCATATTAAAACCTATACATCGACTTTGCTGCTCACAGCGGCGCGCACTAGCCTTACAAGAAAAGAGAGAGAGAGACAGAGACAGACAGAGAGAGAGAGAGAGAGAGAGAGAGAGAGAGAGAGAGAGAGATTCTTACATCGCTTCAAGTTCCTTTCTTTCTTTATTGTCCTTATTCATTTTCTCGTTCCCTCGGGAACGAACTTTTAAGCATGATCGGCTGATCTACGACCTGTACGATCTTTGTTAGTCAATTAAACACGCGTTCGGTATGCTTAAGAGAACGCCAATCTCCCTCTCCCTCTCTCCCCCTCTCTCTCTCTCTCTTTCATTCTCTCGGAGTTTTGATTCTCGCTAACACGTGACTCGTTCGCTTCCGCTGGCTCTAGTGGACTCACTTAGAGTCTATGTTACGTTAGGACGTTAATGGCGAACGTATTTCGTCTTAGGGAATTGCCCTCGCTGGCTTTAACAGGTGTCTAAGAGGGTAACCAGACGAGCTCTTAACGTGTTCCTCGATCGAAGCTCTGGATTTCCATCTGTTCCTATCGGATCAACATATTTCTCTCTCTCTCTCTCTCTCTCTCTCTCTCTCTATCTATCTATCTATCTATCTCTCTCTTTATTTTCATAGTTTTCTTCGTACGTACCTTCGTACGTTAAGATGATCATCAGGAGAACCCGCCGTGCTTGCTTGTATATGTTTAACTTTCAACACGAGATGAACGATCGCTATTTTACCCGAGCATCGTTTCTTTCGCACGTTCTCTAACGTCCTCCTTTGATTTCCTACTTCCGCATTCGCGAATCGTTACGAGGGAAACAAAAGGATGTTCGGACTAATAGAATGGGCCATGAGTTAATCTAAAGAGAGAGAGAGAGAGAATTAATGGTAGGAACGGGGAAAGAAGGGAAGAAGGGTAGAAGATGATCGCGAAGGAGAAGGACAAAGTCTGTTACACATCCTCTTTCTCTTCCTCCACCACCTCCACCCATCACACCCCACCTCACTCCATCCCACTCGACACCTTCGGATACCTTATTATTATTTCCATAAAAGAATGAGAAGGTGTGCCTCTCTCTCTATTCGTTGCGTTGTTTTGTTTTCTGTTACGTTTCACTCCCGTTGTTTTTATTTACACGCTTATGTACATACAGTACGCGTAAAATGCCGTGCGTTCTTACACACACGCAACTAAACGGAATGCAAGAGTAAACGGGATTCCTATGGTAGACAATTTTCTACGTAGAGGAAAAGTAACATTGGTGGAACGGTGTACGTGTAAGTATATACCTCCTCCTCTTCCTCCTCCTCCTCCTCCTTCTACCCCTCGACAAGATCTATACGATCGAAGCCAATGTCCGCTATTCTCCTAACAGCTTGCACAACGATTTTTACGTACAAATGTTTCCTATTCCATCAGAAACTCTCACCAATATAATCTCTTTCTCTTTCTCTCTTTCTCTTTCTTTTATTCTCTCTCTCTCTCTCTCTCTCTCTCCCTCTCTCTCTCTCGACTATATGACAATCAATATCAATATATGAAAGCTCGTATATCTCAATTTTGTGAAACTTCTTGATCGACACATTGACTGTCGAATCAATGATGCATAACTCGATACTTCGATCGATTTACACTGATCAAAGATACACACACACACACACACACACACACACTCTCTCTTCCTTTTTCTATATACGCCTGTTATATCTATACTACTGATAATACAAATTTCATTCGACGTTATGTGTGAGAATAACTGCGCTATCCCAAGATTACCCTCTCTCTCTCTCTCTCTCTCTCTCTCTCTCTCTCTCTCTCTCTCTCTCTTGGTGGTCCAGAACACGGAAACGTTGTACTGCCAAAGCGATCGGTTATGACGACATGGATTTCTAAAATAAGAAAAAGGTAGAGGAGTTAGAGGCAAAAAAAAAAGATTGGCGAGCTCTGGTCCTTGGCAAATCGAGAGTCGTGGTATTGTAAAAAGAAAAGGATGCGTGATAAAGAGGAATGGCTTGAAGCGTAGAAGAGAGACGTCCCATTACATCGTGAATAGTAATGGGATGGTAAGAAAGAAAACGTTTTGGACCTAAAGTATGAAATTGTCTGAAGTATGTATCGAGGTAACTCTTAAAGGAGGTACTTCTATTGCTTCGAACAACATTGGATACCTTAGGTATGATACGGTGGAGACAGACATTTCAGGATTCAGCCATTTTACGCGATGGACTTAGGCCAACGAGATTATTTAAACGTCACGCGGTTGTCTACGATATCGATTGAGATAACACGGATTTGGTAAGTGTCGATCGTTTGACGTTATAGTCGTATTATACTCATCCCAAGGATGACTGTAATTTCGATATGTTCGAACGAGGCTATCCCTAACAGCCCCTATACACATGGGTAGTTAGGATAGCACTGTGTAATGGGAGATCTTCGTTGTTTCTTCTTCTTCGTTTTCTTCTTTTCCTTTTTATCACCGACAGGTTTGCGTTAAACCGTCAAGTATATAGAGATAACGTATTAACAATAACACGATATCCTTCCATTTTTCTTTTCTCTTATTTTCTATTCTTTTCTTTTTTGTGATAGGCTTGGCAATATCTCCGCGTATACTTCATCGACGAACGTTTTCTTTTTTATTTTTCTTTTCCTTTTCTTTTTTTTTTTTCTTTTTCTTTAGTCCTTTTAATTCCTCGTTCTTTGACACACGCACAAACGTACGTACACGCATATATCAAGTGATAATACTTGCTTCGAACAATAAAAAAAAAAAAAAAAAAAAGAGGAAACACGAATTCAATCTTTCTTAACATCTACTTTCATTTGTATTATAATTGTTTTTAATTTCAATTTTTATTATTTTCTTGTTTGTTTGTTGTTTCATATAACCCAACAAAATCGTATCAATCAACGGTATCGATTAGGTCCAAACCCATTCGTCTCCTCTATCAACGGCATTAATAAAGATCGCGGATGCAAGGAGAGGAAAAAGTAGTTAAAGCCATTATTTCTTTGATTCTTCGTTAACTTCGGCAGCCAGAAGCCGAGCTTTCTCCTTTTTTTTCTTCTTCTTCTTCTTCTTCTTCTTTTATTTTTTCCTTTTATCCCATCAAGTCCGCTACTTTGTTAGACACCTGGGAACGAATTTTTCGATGTAACGACCGTGCTCGTTCCCGCCCCTTCAATCAACCACCACCATACACACACACTCTCTCTCTCTCTCTCTCTCTCTCTCTCTCTCTCTATCTATCTCTCCCTTTTCTACCGCTGCCAATGCATTCTCACGAGATTTATATTCCATTACGTCTCTCTCTCTCTCTCTCTCTCTCTCTTTCTCGCTAACTTTCTCTATCTCTTTCTTTCTTTCTCGTTCTTTCTCGTTTTCATATATATCGTTCGTTACGTCGGCAGTATGGTGTGTATCGTCCATAAGACTTCATTTATCCCGTTCGCGCTGTTGTAAGTACGTACCAGGTCGTAGCTCATTACTGGTTAATTACCGGAGTAAGTCTACTATAAGGAGGCTGACAGGAGCGAAGGACGGTGCGTGACTCCCGGCACTAAGTTTTACTACGCGGCGTTAACTATAACAGTACACCCCTTGGCACATTCGACGATTCGCGCTCTCGTTGCTTGACCAATGCAATCGACAGAGAGAGAGAGAGAGAGAGAGAGAGAGAGAGAAAGAGAAAGAACGAGAGAGAGAGAGAAGTAACGCGTCAGTGCGAGCCTATGTAAAAGGTATGCATGTGTGAAGAAAGAGAAGATAGGAAGAGAAGAAGAAGAAGGAAGAGGAGGATGAGAAGGATGTGGAGGAGGAGGGAGAGGAAAGAGAGGGAAGAGGAAAGAAGGAGAAAAAGGTAAGAGGAAGGCGATGATCGTGCCGGTAAATGCGTTCACCGGTGGAACCACTTAACCAGTGTAAGATTACACTCGCGCGTAGATGCGTGTAAAGTCGTCTCTCTCTCTCTCTCTCTCTCTCTCTCTCTATGCTCGGCACATAGTAGTGTCGTGAAAAGGGAGGAAAGATGAGAGAAAGAGTAAAAGAAAGAAAGAGAGAGAGAGAGAGAGAGAGAAAGAGATATCTAGATTTATATTAGTCGAACGCGTTTCTCCGTAAAGTCTCTTCGAATCTCTAACGGATATTTTAGAGAGAGAGAGAGAGAGAGAGAGAGAGAGAGAGAGAGAGAGAGAGAGAGAGAGAGAGGAATTAATCCTTAATAAAAATATTGAATTTTTCATTCATATTTCTCGGCTAAGCCAATTAAAAATTTAATATTGTAAGAGAGTAATTGTTTTCATGGTCAATTAAAATTAAAGCTAGTTTAGTTATAAGAACTTCATCGTAATAACTCGCGCATACATACATACATACATACATACATACATACATATATACATACATACATTAGATATATCACATATACTAATAATAATTATCAATATCGAGAAACGGTAATAGAAAATTGTAAAGTAATGTAAACGCGTTATCGTGTGAACAGTTAAAACATTTCCATCGTTGACTTAGATAATATTATTTAATCGCTAACTCACTCACTCACTCACTCGCTCACTCACTCACTCACTCACTTACTTTTACTTAAGTCCTTAAAACGTTAAGCACTTAACAAAGATTGAATTGACTCGAAATGATATATAATGTCGAAGTAATGAATCGCAACGTTCAATTACGCATTAATAACAAGGCGGCGGATAAAGGGTTTACTGAATTAAATCGTGGCGAACAATGTGCGAAAACCAGCGGCTTATTTTATAACAAACAAACTGACGGTTACGGCCGGCATCATGGACAGGAACCATAAATATACTACGAGCACGCGCTTCGGGCGTCCTCTTATTTCCAATACGCAGTCAACCACCCCCCTTCCTCTCCCCTCCCCCCCTCTCACTCTCTCTCTCTTCATATATCTATCTCATTTTCTCTTTATATATATATATATATACATATATATTTTTTTTTATTAATCAAAATGGACATATCGACGTGTCTTCATTCAATTTTCATCTCGACGTTTGGATCATTGTACGAAAAAAAAAAAAAAAAAAAAAAAAAAAAGGAACAAAAAACCAACAAAATTTATACGCGCGATCGAGAAAGATCTCTTCTCTTCGCGTGAAATTGTTGGGTGGAGAAATTATTTTTACAAAAAAAAAAAAAAAAAAAAAAAGAAAGGAAAAAAACAAGCGGGCGAAAATACACAACGTCGAAATTATGGCGGACGGTCGAATGGCACTCGAGAGTTCCATTATTTTTCTATCTTGTTTTATTCCCCCGAATACAATATTATTACATACAACGCGTATCGTTTCCCACTTGTCGATTCAGAATTAATTAACTGCGTCCACTCGATATCACATTTTTCTCGTTTCGATGATCACGTGACGCTCCAACGTCCATAAATATCTCGATTTAATTCATAAAATCGATAGGAACGTATGGAGGCATGGAGGGGCGAAACACGAACAATGAAAAAATAATAATTCGATAAACGTGTTTCGAAGTTCGAAAAAGAAAAAGAGAGAGAGAGAGAGAGAGGGGGGTGGGGGAGAACATTGCAGTAATCCTATTACCCAAGTACAAAAGCACGTTTTATACAAATCGTGATCCTTGTATCGCCCTTTTACGGTATTTCCACGTGGACATATCTTCCGCGGGGTGGGGGTGGGGGGACATACTTCTACTGACATCTAATCGTAAAATTCTTGATATTCTCGAGCACGTGGCGGTAATTCTCTCTCTCTCTCTCTCTCTCTCTCTCTCACTATTCTTTTAATTACACGCTGCATGCGGTACTAGTGCATTAACCGACACGTTACATTCGAGGTATTGTAGAAAGCACGACATTTCTAAGTTCACGACGACGATCTGTGTCGGTTCGATCGTAAAGAAAAATATTGGATAGAAGGAGAAAATGAGAAAGAGAATGAAAGAGCTAAAAGGAGATAGAATAAGAAAGAGAGAGAGAGAGAGAGAGAGAATGAAAAAGAGAGTGATAGAAAGAGAGATAGATAGAGAATGAAAGAGCAAGAGAGAGAGAGAGAGAGAGAGAGAGAGAGAGAGAACGATATAAGAGAGGACAAAGCATCGGCGTCGCCGATGTCGTCGTTATCTTACAAGCTTCGATCGTTTCTCACTGTAATCGCGGTGCAGCTACGTTTACTGGCACGGAACGTCGTTTAAAATCTACGAACACAGGGGCCTATCGTGCGACGCGTCACCGGACCGTAAGAAGAAGACAAGGTATTACTTCGTACGAGTACCGTCGTTCCCTGTTACAAAACACTGATCTGCGATACTATATTATATATGTAGTGTGTGTATACACGTACGTATACGTGTGTATACATGTGTGTGTGTGTGTGTGTGTGTGTATATATATATATATATATATATGCGTTACGTATGCCAAACGCACGAGAGGAAGCATTTGTGCATTGGCATAAAAATCTTTTGACGACTTGTACCATCGGATAATGGGATATAAGTTTACTCGTTTGATGCACGACAATGCAATAGTAAAAAAAAAAAATAATTAATAAATATACGATAGTATATATCAATAATAATGGTACAATAGTTCACTGGATAATATCTCTAATTTCATCAAGTGCGACGGTACGAGTAATAGAAAATAATAATAATAATCAGCAGCAGAAGAAGAAGAAGAAGAAGAAGAAGAAGAAGAAGAAGAAATCTTATATCTGTATAATAACGAATATACAATAGCGCATAAGAATACCAATAACATAATGGTTTACTGGCTTAAGGTGATAAACGATAAGATGGTAAACGATAGTAAACAATAGTGATAACGCGATAGTTTACCAATATATTGTCTTGTTATCAATCGTAGA
>OU964968.1:7411151-7421151 GCA_918808275.2 Dolichovespula sylvestris
AGAGAGAGAGAGAGAGAGAGAGACAATTTACCTCTTCGGTACACTTATTTATCAAGACGCCAATGCGGAACACAACTGCCTGATTATAATTCGCAAAAAATCATATGATCATTTTACGATGAACTTCGAGAACTGTAAAACGAGCCCGCACGTGTTTTTTCCCTTGGAACGCCGTGATATAAGGGAAAGGACCAATGCACTCGTACCACGGGATATTTCCCAAATATACGTATATAAATAAAACCGGTCGTCATAATTTTCCCCCCATTCCGATCCAACGGTCGATTGATATAATTTCAACGGATTTTACGAGTAATTAAAAAAAAAAAAAAAAAAAAAAAAACAAAGACTCGCTTCGCTACAACTCACTTCGATTCAGTTCGATTCAAATTCATTTCGAAAAGATACGCGAAAACGTTCGGACTTATTAACAATACCCGGTATTTAAAACGTTTCGAACGATACATCGATTGATGCTTATCGTCTCGATAAGATATGCTATCGAGGAATTTTAACTTCGAACGTTGTTAAGAATGATTCCTCAAAAAAAAAAAAAAAAAAAAAGAAAAAGAAAAAAAATAACACGACTAAAAGAATCTCGTTTTAAATTATTGTTAATTAATTTATTTCTAAAACGTATCCTCTCGTCGAAGGTACTTACATACGTACCTACATACACACACACACACACACACACACACATACAGAGAGATAGAGAGAGAGAGAGAGAGAGAGAGAGAGAGAAAGAGAGAGAGAGGCGTATATATCTACGTACATAACTATACGTACGTAGACAGATACTTGCATGGCGTATAAACGCAGATAGCTATTTAAAGCTCGCCTTTGAATCGGAGAGATCCTTCCGCGAGGACGAATGTTCGGAAACACGGTAAAAGAGAGAAGAAACATCGATCTTTTCGTCGCCTCCATTTGTACTCTCTCTCTCTCTCTCTCTCTCTCTCTCTCTCTCTCTCTCTCTCTCTCATCCCTTCTCTATCCGTAAAGCGTTACGAACGCGCGCGCTCGTTAAAACCCTTTTCATCGATCTTATCAGAAAGGTCAAGCTCTCCTAGAAGGTTGCCGTTCGTACGGCCAGTTGCGATAGCGTAAAGGGAAACCCTTCTTCGAGTATCACCTATTAACAGGAACGATATAAGGCACCTCTCTTATCCTTACCTTCAAAGACAGCCCTTCTCTCCTTGGCAGCCAACCGACCGACCAACCGACCGACCAACCGACAAACCAAACCAAACCAAACCAAACCAAGCCAAACCAACTAACCAACCAACCAACCAACGAACCACCTTCTCTAACCACCTTCAACAGTTCTTCTTACTCCTTGTTTCCCTGGCTCGAAAAGAGTTTCGTGCATTGGCACGTTCGATCCTTTCTCTCTCCCTCTCTCTCTTTCTCTCTTTCTCTTCTCTCACCTTCTTCGTGCACGATGCATTACGTACCGTGATTGCGTCACCTTGATATCGTCATTGGGCAGGGCGAACACGACTTTAGTCTTTTCCTTGCTGGGACAGCAAAAGCCTCGGAAGAGTCCAACGTAGTGCGTTTACCGACACGGCTTGCCCATTAGGTGGACCCGAGCGCGGATCAGATTAGATTCCGTTTCGTTCGAGCCGGTCTCTCTCTCTCTCTCTCTCTCTCTCTCTCTCTCGAGTTTGCTTCTTTCTTTCTTTCTTTCTTTCTTTCTTTATCTTTCCTCGAGCGCAACAATGCCGCGTAAACGCGATGCATCGGTCCTTCTCTTCCACCATTTCCCCCTACCCTCCCCCACCATCACCAACAACACCACCACCACCACCACCACCACCATAACCCGAACGAACGCGAACCCTCTCTTCCTCTTCCTTCTTCCCTTAATGTTTTAAAACGCGGCTTCCTGGTTTCGTGAATCTATCGTGAATCTTCTGAATCGCCGAGGGATCCTTACAGGCCTCTCTCTCTCTCTCTCTCTCTCTCTCTCTCTCTCTTTCTTTCTCTCTCCCGATAAAGTCGATAAATCGATAGATTCCTTCTTCTTTTTGATTGATTGTTTGATTCCTTTCGAAATTATATCGAAGATAACGGGGACAATTATAAGGATGAAAATAAAAGAAGTATAGAAATAAAAATAGAAATAAAAATCAGAGATAAGTTTCGTTACAATACGCGAACACGAGGCTAATGTATTCTTTGTTTTTCCTCTCTCTCTCTCTCTCTCTTTCTCTCTCTCTCTCTTTTCACTCCTAACGTCGGTGACGTCGATGATAGAGGGAAGAATCAAGAAGATAATCAAATTAAAAAGGAAGATAAAAATTCAAATCATAGCGCAATCAAAGATCGGTTTCGTTACGACGCGCGAACCCGTGGCTCAACCGTATCGCCGTCTTCCTCTGTACGTGTTTTTTATTATTTTTTTTTTTCCACTCCTCACGTCGGTTAAAGACGTAACCGCGATCGTAACCGTTGCGACGACGTCTGAGAGATTTCAGATGGATCACGTTGATAAACCGAGGAGATCTCATGAACTCACGGCGTTCTTCCGCATCGCGGAGGAAAGTCGCGCGCGGCGATTCTCTTAGCCTTTAGACATCATCGGAAACGGCTCTACGTTCCTACTCGTTCTCTCTCCTTGGCTTTCCACGTCTCTCGGTAACGGAATTCTCTCCTTCTAGCGAGAACATAAGTACATACATACGTTCATACATACGTACGTACGTACATACATATTTATATATATATATATACACATAAACGTACACATGTACGTATGTATACTTATATATCCGTCTACATCCACTGCACAAGATCCACGACCATTTGTCCAAGCCATATACGTGGCCACGCGGACGTGAATCTGCTCGCTCGTTAGACGCGCGGATTCAATTGGAAACGCACCACGATTTTTCTTTCTTTTCTTTTTTTTCTTTTCCTCCTCCTCCTCCTCCTCCTCCTCTTTCTTTCTATCCTTCTCTCTTTTGCTTTTTTCGTCGTTGTTTGTTTTTGTTCTTGTAAGAAACTCGTAACGACCGAGGCCCGCGATGTCGTCTTGGCGACACCGAGGGCCTTCGCTTTGTAAAGGTACATACATATATATATATATATATATATGTATGTATGCATGTATGTACATATATACGTCATAGACGAGGACGCCGAGGTTAACAACTTATGGCAGATGGAAAATCGTTTGTCCGTTCGCCGGACACGAAGAAAAACATTTTGCCAAGGACGGTTATAACGCGTTACGGGTTACGTCGTGGAATCGTTGTACGAGTGTGGTACTTAACGTTCAAACCCTAGGGCAAAGAGGGAGTAAGGGAGGAAGGAGGGGAGGGAGGGAAAGGGGAAAAAGAGACACGAGGAAAGAAAAGGATGGAAGGAGAAAATCTCAACTCTGACACTTTTCGAAAAAGATAATCGTTAGAGATATCAAGTCTAATCGGAATGAGGATAGATCGTAACTCGAAGACAAATGAAAGAGTTTTATTCCTTTCTTTCTCTTCTTTTTTTTTATTTTTATTTTTATTTTTTTTTTTGTTTTTTTTTTTCTTTTTTACTTTCACTTGCCGCAATTTCATTTTCATCCGTCGAAGTACCTTCGTCAAATCTGTCCTTTCGATTCGTTCGGTGCAACGCGAACATCGAAAATATTCTCCAGATAATTTTTAATTCTATATATACAAACGTATATATATATATATATAAAAGAATAATAAAAATAATAAAAGGATAAATCTGAATATCGATCGAAAATCGTGAATCTCGATTATCGGAAAGCTCGGTGAAATAATCGATTAAAAGCGCGAAATCTTTTGAACGTTCCATCTGGATTTGATCTTTTAAAGTCCAAAGAACGAGTTAAAGAGTGTGAGACAGAGAGAAAGAAAGAGAGAGAGAGAGAGAGAGAGAGAGAAAGGACGAAGTTGCACACGCGAGGGCTACCGGTGGCCGCTTGTCAGCGTTATCTTCCCTTCGACTCGTACGTTTTCAAGAGCCTGGGATCTCCTTTACGCTCGGTGCGAACACATCCTCCTCGCGAGAAGGATCTAGCGAGAGAGAGAAGGAGAGAGAGAGAGAGAGAGAGAGAGAGACTCGCGCATCCGTGTCTCTTTGGGGTGATGTATATCGAGTGCTTGGCGACAATCATCGGCAGGGGATGCTTGTGCTCCCTCACGGAGCCAATTACAAGGATACGACCATGAGACCGCCTGCTCGGAGATCATTGCGATTTATTTTGCCCTTACTTTTCTTCTTTTCTTATCTTTCCTTGACTTTCCTTTCCTTTTTCTTTCCCTCCTACCATCCTTCCTTTCTTTTTATCTATCTCTTTCTTTCTCACCTTTGTGTTGGTATATTTTCGTTACGCGTGACTCTGCCTCGTTCATTCGAGGTGCCGCGAGATAAGATGAGATATATATATATATATATATATATATATATATATATATATATATATATTATAATAATCATAAAAAATAAAGGCAATTATTATCTTTCGACTGTCATACGCTTATCGTCGTCAAAACGAAATAATATATATATATATAAAATATAAAAAATAATATATATAAAATATAAAATAATATATATATATAAAAAAAAAAGTAAAAAGACAAAAATTTGACGACGAGAGAATCTAAAGAAGATCATTTGTTTGTATTTATTTTACCGATGAATAATTACATCCCCGATCGAGCGAAACAAGCTCTCCATCCCTTAATTGATTAATTATGCTTCCTTTGTTGTGTACTCCTGTAACCCCAGGTTATCGAACTCTGAATTCAAAAAAAAAAAACATATATATATATATATATATATAAGAGTAAAGAACGAAGGGATGGTAGTTTTGTACGGTAACGTATCATTTACAAGAGAGATACGTTAATGCGACCGTATACACGTAAATAAGTAAGTAAGTAAGTAAGTAAGTAAGTAAGTAAGTAAATAAGTAAACGCTATACACATGCGTAAACGAGGCGCTTTGTCTCAAACCTGTAAACCCGTGGCAAGTAAGCGTTCTTCGTTTTAAACGTTTAATGGTAGGTAGGGTGCCCCATACAGTGGCAACAAAACGGGGAAAACAGGATTCTTGTACTGTGTGTCGCATGGCGGATGCTGCGTCTTGTCGCAATCGAGAGTTCTTACTCTTACCCCCTTAACACCCTTCAAGCATCCATTTCTTCTCACGACTAAGAGTTAATAAAATAAGCAACAGGAAGAGAACCCATCCTGACTAAATATATACATACATACATACATACATATATATATACACACGCACACACACACACACTTATATGTATGTATGTGTCTACCCTTGAACCTTTCTTCCGTATGCGCACGCGTACATCGAATATGCAACATACGTACATATATATATATATATATATATATATATATATATATATATATATATACGCGTATATGCAGACACATACATACAGACACAGGCACAAATAAATACATAATGTACACCACGTCTCTCGTGTCCCCGGGAATACCGACTCTCTCTCTCTCTTTCTCTTTCTCTCTCTCTCCCTCTTTCTCTCTTTTTCCTCTCGTCCTTCTACGAGAAACGTAAACTACGCGATAAGATTTCAAATTACAAGATTGAACTCGGTGTAGCATAGGGTAACTAGGAAATGGAAGCGAAAATCTATATGTATGCGCTATCTTTAAACGTTAAGTGGACCGTTCCGTGCTTAGAATCGTTTCGAATATTATACACACGCGTTATAGTGAAATTTATACGAACGTAAAGTGTCCGAACGTAAAGTGTCCGAACGAAAAGTGTCCACCAATGATTATTACGAAGACTAATAACGTTTACTTCGATTAATATCGAAACGGATCCAATTTTTTTTCTCTTTGTATTTTTCTTTTTTTTTTTTTTTCAAGACAATAACAGATCCTTATCACGAATTCATCATATTTTCGGTTAAACACCCCACTCACGAATTAGAAAAACGAATCGGTAAATATAGTCGGTCTTATTTATTACAATCTTTAACAACGTTTACTTTGATAATAACGTATAATAACGCGTAAATAAATAACAAACGCGCGAACAACAAACAAACAAACAAACCACTCTTTCCTATCAATCTTTACTATCCTTTAACGTCGGGAGTTGTGATGATCGCAGCGAAATAACGACACACGAGAAGAGGGTTCTACTTCGATTACTCTTTAGTGTACATATTTGTACCCCTGTGTGTGTGTCTCTGTGTGTGTGTGTGTGTGTGTGTGTGTGTGTGTGCGTGCGTAAAAGTTATATATATACATATATACATATATATACATATATACGTGTGTACGTTCGTATAAGGTCAATGAAGAATCGTCAGGGTGGTCGAACGAATCCTCCGCCACCCTACCCCTACCTCTCCCCCTTTCCCCCACCTCTACCTCTCTACTTTTGGCAAAAGCACTCGGATACATACGTATGTATGTACATACCATACGTATGTATGTACGTATCTACTAGAGAAAGATACAGAGGGAGAGAGAGAGAGAGAAAGAGAGAGAGAGAGAGAGACGGAGAGACTCGAAAATCAGACGAGAAAGAGAGATAGAGAGAGATAGAGAGAGAGAGAGACAGGGAGATAGAGTACGAGTCGAGAGATTCACGTTGTTAGATCCTATCGCGAGGGTTGTCTCTACTGCTACCGCCTGTGCTTACTGTGCGCTCAGCCACTCCGTCTAGCTCCGAGGTATTTGATATTGACTTCCCCAGGCTCGACTTTGAACTCTCAGAGTCGAGAGAAAGAGAGAGGAAGAAAGAGAGAGAGAGAGAGAGAGAGAGAGAGAGAGTAGCTTCTCTTTCAGTCTCTCTCTGTCTCTGTCTCTCTCTCTTTTCCTCTCTCTCTCTCTCTCTCTCTCTCTCTTTCTCTCTGTTCGACGAAGCACCCACCCTCGTCACGTTTAATTAAAAAGCTTCCTATGCGATGTGGTGCCCTTATAAATTGTCGATATGCAAGTCTATTCAAAGACACGTCTCCTCGTTTGATAGTACGAAAAAAAAAAAAAAAGAAATAAAAAGACAATTTAACGTTTTCATTGAACTTTCGCGAATCGAGTTTGATACTCCGAAGAAATGTCAATAATGATGGAAAAATTTGTATGGGGGGGGATTTTCTTTAATGGAGTTCAAATTATATTCGAATGTATATTAGAAAATATCGTGATTTTTACGTTGTTACCGATTATAACCGTAAGATTTATTATTATTACTGTATTTATTATTATTATTATTATTATTATTATTATTATTATTATTATTATTAGTATTATTATTATCATCATTATTATAACTGTAAAGATAGGCGGTGGTTTATAATTTTTCTTTCTTTTCTTTTCTTTTTTTTTTTCTTTTTGTAACCGTAAAATTTTTTCAACCGTGCTGAATCACCGACTCGAATCGTTTTTCATATTACACTTGAAAAATAATTCGACCGTGTGTTATTTGCGAAAGGTATCATTCTAAAATTTTTCCTATTAAATGCAGACATATACGTAAATTCGAGTATACGAATTCATATTTTCTTTATCCCTATTTTTATCATCCCTCCAACCAGCGAGAATTTTTCCTGAGATAGAGACGGTAGATTATTACGTTGCCTTAATGTACCGTAATAATTACTGGCAATTCTAAATGTTAATTAATAATCGTAAGTTATTAAACTCCTACAGTATGTGTGTTCAATCCTCATATCGCAAATCCTTTTGCAGTCATATGTAGGATATGTAACGTACCTTTCCTTTGTAATTGTACATTTCAACGTGGCAAGTCTCTCTCTTTCTCTCTCTCTCTCTCTCTCTCTCTCTCTCTCTCTCTCTCTCTCTCTCTCTCTGTCTCTCTTCTCTCTGTTTTAAACACGCGTTCCTTTTTACACGCGAGTAATTTGTTTGATTAAAAAAATTGTACATTTACTGGTGAGGCACCTTCTATCTCTATGGGGCGATCGTCTCGTCGTATACCCAACGAAATTGGACACACTCGGGGAAAGTGGGATTGAGATCAAAGAGCGAGAAAATGAACGCTTGTAAATGCATTGATCCTTCTTTAAAAAGAAAAGATAAAAAAAAAAAAAAAAGAAATAAGAGAAAAATCACTGACACGATTATCGCAGATCTTTGATGAAAGAAATCACTAGATCGAGACAAAAAAAAAAACAGAAAAGAAAGGAAAGGAAAAAAGAGAGCATTATACTTTTCTCGCAAAACTTGAACGATCACGAACCTTGCGCCGTGTTAAGCGTAAAAAAGAAAAAAGAAAGAGAAAAAGAAAAAAAAATAAAAAGAAAAAACTTTCACAATCGGAGCGAGACGCGAATATACATATTACATTATTTCGTTTACCTCATATTCAATGGGTTTTCGAAGCGCATCATTCGAGTTTACAATTTTTAATGATAACCAATCGCTGTTTGTATATTATCATTAATTATATTTTCTCTCGCATGCGACACGCGACGGATGTTCAGTCGGGAACATGATCGTGACACACACGAACTTCTATTATTCATCGCCGTTCGAAAATTTTGCGTCTTGCATGAATGCGTACGTACAATCGTACGGAATGAATACGAAATCATTAACGAAAAAAAAAAAAAAAAAAAAAAAAAAAAAAAAAAAAAAATCCAGTCGCATTTCGTCGCGTACCTTGATGAAAAGAGAAAAAAAAATGAAAAAAGACAAAGAAGAAGGAAGAAGCGAAAAGAACTTTGACGACTCTATCGAAAAACGATAATTGACACCAAGTACACGTCATTGTTTTTCACATCGGTTCATTGTAAAAAAAAAAAAAAAAAAAATAGAAAAAGAGAAAGAACAAGAAGAAAAGGAATAGGTAAAAAATAAGAGATAAATTTAAAACAAAAACGAAAAAGAAAAAGAACAAATAAATAGATATAAATTAAGGGGAGGGGCCTGGGCGGACGTTCGTTCGAAAAGAAAAGAAAAATACGAAAAGAAAAAATTTAAAAAAGTAAAAAAAAAAAAAAAAAAAAAAAAAGAAAAAACAAAAAGGAAAAAAGATGCAAGGCTGGCTCGCAACGTTTTTCCAACGATAACAATTATCCACGAGAGACTTCATTACCCATTCGCCGCGAGCGGGTCTACTATTCTTTATTTATGGACAAGCTCATTATTTCTGTGCAAGTAAGCATATGAAAAATTCTCTCCCTCCCCCACCATCCCCCACCATCCTCCTTTTTTACCCCACCACCGGCAGCACCAACAACAACCACCACCACCATCACCACCACCACCATCACCTTGGTGGCACGACCACCACCGGTGCATCGCCACAAACGCTCTACCACCATCACCACCACCATCGAAAAACCACCCACCACCCACCACCCATCCCCAATCTCTCCCCCCTCCTCGTTCCTTTTTCCTCTAGCGTTCCTCATTTCCCTCCAGACTTCCTCAGTCGTCGACCCATGCAACGAACAAGTCATGGTTTTATTAAATTAGCTACTACGAGACCAACGCAGCTTCTCTCTCTCTCTCTCTCACACACACACACACACACACACACACACACACACACACACACACACACACACACACACCATAGCTTATAACAACCCGTACAATTTTCTTCTTCCTATGTAACCGATCCTAGTCGAACTATGGGTATCGCGTGTCGCTTTCGATCCATCGATCGATCGATCGATCGGTCGATCGAATCCGCAAAGATCAACGACGAGTAAACGACACGATCGATCGTACGTCGACCATCACGCACACACATATCGAACTACTCAACATTGTAACTATAATTCTCATATTATAATAATTAACGCATCATTCGTACGTTAAATAGTACGAGTAAACTCGTTAGTAACGTTCGACGAATAAAACCCGATCGGAGAAATGTTATATACGACGATCGACTTTGATCGATCTATCGATCATTCTAAGCGCGTCGTTCGTTCGAAACGATGATAATTATTATCGTTCGAAATGAAATAGTAAATAATTTGATCGTACGTAA
>OU964968.1:7428651-7488651 GCA_918808275.2 Dolichovespula sylvestris
GTGACGCGGACCAAACGAAATCGTTGCGTATGTTGACAAAAGAGAAAGAACGAGAGAGAGAGAGAGAGAGAGAGAGAGAGAGATAATCCTATACGCAAGAAATTACGTACCTACATAAGAGAGAAAGAGAGAGAGAGAAGAGTTGAGGGAATTGCTTCAAGAGTTGAAACAAGAGCGAAAGGACTTGGGAAAACATCTGTAACCGCATGACAAACTTTAATCAAAGTTACGAAAAGAGATAGATAGATAGATAGAGATAGAGAGAGAGAGAGAGAAAGAGAAAGAGAAAGATAAAAAAGAAACAAGGAGAGAAATTCCTCTGGTACAAACGTCTTTCCACATTTTGTAGTCCTCGCAAACTCTCCCTCCCTCCCTCCCTCCCTCCCACCCTTCCTCTCTCTCTCTCTCCCTTATTCACTTAACCGTCCTTGATTTTTCCTTCCGCCCATCGCCGCGAGATATTTGACATATTTGAATTGCGGCCGGTAAGAATGCCTCCCTTCGCCAAATACTTCGGTTTTCGTGGTCGCTTTGAACCTGTGCCGCAACCGTTAAGCTCCTATATCTACGTGTGTCTCTCTCCGCCGTTTCACGCGCGTGGAATTTTGTCTGACGCAATTTCGACCATTTCGAAAATGTTGCCGATTGCCTCTCTGCCAAACGGAAGAAGTTCTATCCCTTCCCATGCCCCGCACACCCTCCCACTCCCTCTCTCTCTCTCATTCTCTCTCTCTCTCTTGTAACTCGTGTATGTACAGAAAGAGATCTCTCTCTCTCTCTCTCTCTCTCTCTCAATCGCGTGGGTGCAACTGATTCCCTGCAAATCGACCGTTCGAAATTTTAATGCGATTCCTATGGCCATTGTCTCCCTCGTTCGCATTCTTCCCTATCTTCGAACCCCACCCCTCCCCTCCCCTCCCCTCCCCTCCACGCTCTCCGAGCAACCAATGCGACCCGTGCACCACCACCACCACCCCAAACCCCTCCCGTTCAACGCTCGCTCTCATCGATATCCCAATCAATCGTTTCCACTCGTACGTTTTCAACAATTTACCAAATCGAACTATATACGGTTTCGCATTAAATCGAAAATGATTTGTCGTTCGGCCATTTTATTCGATACGATTTAAACGTGAAATGTTTTTGAAGGCGCTCCGAACGATACGTACGTACGTACGTACGTATGTATTTACGTATTTACGTAAGCATGTTAGCATTTATGTAATTACGTATACACGTGGGTACATGGATATTACGTATAGAATGTGCCGTTTCAAACGTTCTCCCCCATATAATTTTTTCTCTTCTGTTTTTTTCTTCTCTCTCTCTCTCTCTCTCTCTCTTTCCTCTTCTCTCCACGTCGTACCTCTTTTTTTCCTTTCTTTTTTTTTTTTTTGTTCAACCATCGATCGCCGAAAAGTAATCAATTAGCAGTTCGATTTTGTACTTACGATGCAATATGACAAAGGGACGTCGGGACGATGCATGTATCGGGTAAAGGGATTTTCTTCGACTGAAAAAAAAAAAAGAAAGAAAGAAAGAAAGAAAGAAGATCGATATAAAAGAGGAAGAAAAAGAAAAAGAAAAAAAAAGAAAAGATATTCAATCGTACGAAAATACGTGTAATCGTTAAAAAGAAATATATCTCATTTAACGAGAACCTTTTATCTGATCTCGGTGCAATAAGAATAATTAACGTGTTACGGATGACAACGAGTTCGATTGGATTTTTTTCCGAGATAACCGCCGTAGGACTGGTTCGTCCTTTGGCACGCGGCTCGCTCACCCTCCCTCCCTCCCTCCCTCCCTCCCTCCCTCCCTCCCTCCCTTTACCAATATTACACGGCATCTTGTATTAGAAAATTATTTAATCAAGGCTCATACCGAAGTAAACGGAAAGAAAATATTTGCCTCGTTACGAAGATGGAAAAAGAGAGATGTGAAAAGGAGAGGTGATATAGAATGAAAGATAGATAGAGAAAGATAGAGGGAGAGAGAGAGAGAGAGAGAGAGATGAAGAAGGAGGAAAGAGAAAGAAAGAAAGAAAGAAAAGGGGGTGGCTCGAGGCAGTAATAAGAACGACGGCATAGTTTTAACTTCTCTTTTATGTCGGCATTTTCCACGGTGCTCTCGCGAGAAAGAAAGAAAAAGAGAGGAGAGAGAGAAGAGAGAGAGAGAGAGAGAAGAGAGAGAGAAGAGAAAGAGAGAGAGAGAGAGATGGTAGAGCGAGCAGCTTTGTGCGAATGAAGGCACAAATTGCCAAGGTGCGCCTTCGGGGAGACATTGAGACACGGCCTAGTCTCTTATAAACTCCCTCCCTCTCTCTCTCTCTCTCTCTCCCCCCTTCCAACAACCCTTCCCCGTCCCTCACCTCATCCCTTTCTTCTACAGCCACGCTTTCGAGCTTTAAACTCATCTCCTACTCTCTCTCTCTCTCTCTCTCTCTCTCTCTCTTTCTCTGTATGTATGTATATATATATATATATATATATATATATATATATATATATATCTCTCTTTCTTCTCAACCTACACAATAACTATCTTTCTTTCTCTCTGTCTTTATCTAACGACTTCCAACATCTTTCAGGCACGTTTTCTTTCTCATACTCCGATATCTTCGTGCGAAAATTCGTTCGCTTCTTTTCCGAGAGAGATAGATAGATAGATAGATATAGAGAGCAAGAGAGAGAGAGAGAGAGAGAGAGAGAGAAAGAGAGATGATTAAAATGAAATAATAAAGAGTTCGTAATATAGAGACACCGCGTGGAATATACGAAACATTTAAAATCATTCTAAATTATCTAACCATTCGGACGAATTCGACCTGTCGATGAAAAAGAAAAAAAAAAAGAAAAGAAAAGAAATATATATATATATATATATATATATATATATATATATATTTCTTTTCGTCTTTTTCTTTTTGTTTCTTAATAAATAAATTAATAAAAATCAACGTTCGTTTAATATAATTACTTTCTCTCTCTCTCTCTCTCTCTCTCTCTCTCTCTCTCTCTCTCCCTCTCTCTCTTTTTTCCGCCGTAATTATAAATCCACGTTGGATAATACGTTTCTTGCAAATTATATCAGTTTAAAAATACACTTAGCATAATAGAAATGACAAAATATTTTGTGAAAAAACGTGCTGGAATATAACGATCATTGGTACGTTAATAAGTATCTGTATTTACGTAGTTACTCGTCTAACAGGATTTTAATTTAGATAAATCGCAAGTAACACCTCTGATCCAGATCGATTCTACGCGCGGAATTGCCGCGTAAACATGGACTCCGATAATATAATATTTTCATTCAGTCGGATATTGATTAATTATTAAATAGATATAAATATGTATTTCTAAATTGATCAAAGGGAAAATAATGTTAATTACTTATCTGGCCGTACCGAAAAAGATTTTCTCTCTTTCTCTCGAGCGTGCGTGTTATCGTTAACAGGTACCGTGTTACACTGAGGAAGAGATTTAAAACTCTTCGTTCGCAACAAAGCCGAGAACGTTCGACAATGTTATGTTTACCTTTCTCGCCGGAGTATCAAATTTTTCTTGGAAAGACGCCAACAAAAATAACACGAAAGTACCGTGAGAAATTTTGTTTGTTTTTTCTTTTTCCTTTTCCCCGTCTTCGTCGCATCGAACCTATACATACGCATACATATACGTATCCTATCATAAGTAAGAACTTACTCGATATTTATAAAGAGATATAATAAACTCGCTCGTATACGCTCTGTGGTTTAGAGGAGCAAAAAATAAAACATTATCGTCACTTCGCTATATACGCATAGCTCCGTTGGCTCGTAGAATATGACGAATTAAAACTTAAAAATGATAAAAGTTTCCTTATTAAAATATACGAATTAAAGTCTTACGTGTGTACGTGCGTTTATTTACGTTTACGTATGATTACGTGTCTATACATGTAATATATGTGTGTACATGCATATACGTATAATATCCCATATATACTGTATATATTATATAAATATCTAATATAACGAAATATGATCGATGACGATTAATAAATTATGTATGAATTATTAAATTGGGGCGTAGTCAAAATTAGATTCGAAAATTCGAGACGGATATTATAACCCGTCGTCCTTCACCGAGGCGTCGATTTTATTTTTTCCACGAATTACTTCCAAACCCATAGATTTCTCGACTTTGCGAACGTTACACCATAGAAATCGCGTGTACGGCAATCGATCGATATGTCGGAAGATAGGGTACATTACAAAATAATATGCCAATTACCTGTAATTAAGCGGAGACGAGGATTCCTTGGCAATTTGACGGCTCGCAAACAAAACCAACATGGCGTCGACTCGAGGTGCCGAGTGGTGGGAGAAACTCCACGCGCATGCGCCCGGCCCGGCTCTTTTAAATAAACTTCTCGATCTATTAATCGAAAATATGAATATTATATAAACCCGAAACGATAAGAACGAATTATTTCGATTTAAACGATACGTAAGTAAAAATAAGCCTCTTAAATAATACATGATATCACATACGACTCTAACGCGTAACGTATTTGTAAGGAATTATATTATTATCTCTCACAAAATTAATTTACGATTGCACGTACGATCGATGAGTACTGATGACAAGTAAAAAAACAAAAAAAGAAAAACAACAGAAAAAAAGCTACAATCATCGAACGACTATACCACTAGTCGCATTTAATCATTTTTATTAGGAAGTTTGATCGATGAGAAAAAGAAAAAAAAAAAAAGAGAGAAAAGGAAAAGGAAAGAAGAATAGAAATGAATGAAAGAATTTTTATTAAAATCGATCATTATTATTCAATTATTATTTATTCGATATATCGATCGATTATTATTTAAATCGATCGTCGATATTTCCGATTGATCGCAAACGTAGTAAATCAATTTTTCTCAAGGGGGGAAGAAGAAAAAGAGTTAAGGCGGTTAAGAGAAATGTAATAAAATAAATAAGAGGAAGTAGAGGGAAAAAAAAGAAAAAAGTAAAAAGGAAAAGGGAAAGAAAAGAGAGAGAGAGAGAGAGAGAGAGGGAGGGAGAGAGGGAAGAGAGAGAGAGAGAGAGAGAGAGAGAGAGAGAGAAAGAAGAAAGAAAAAGAAAAAGAAAAAAAAAGGGGGGGGAGAAGGAAGAGAGCGAGGGAATGTCACGAGTGGAACGGAACGGACTCGTAGCGAGGTTCTCTTAGCGCAAAAGTATGCGTACGTATGTACGTTATGGTTCCAAGATACCTTATCGAATGTTTTATTCATAAGGATAGAACAAAGCCTGCCTGTTTTATCCTGAGGACATCTCTCGGTGGTCGCACCGTGTACGCAATGCCACCGACGCTTCTTCTTCCCAGCGCTCTGCGAGTTGCACTTACGCATCACCTAAGTACACTTCTCTCTCTCTCTCTCTCTCTCTCTCCTTCTCCCTCTTATTCCCTCTCTGTGTGTGTGTGTGTGTGTGTGTGTCTTTCTTTCTCATCGATGCCATTCCTTGGGATCAAGGTGCTTTGCTTTCCGATGCAACTTGTTTCTAGTTGGAGGAAAAAAAAATATTGAGAAGAGACAGAAAGAGAGAGAGAGAGAGAGAGAGAGAGAGAGAGAGAAGAGGGTGGGGGGGATGGAGGATGGAAAGGGAGAGAGATACGACCTATCGAGGATTAGATTCGCTTTAGAAGATAAACGTGGCTTATAGCGAATACATACCAAGCTAGCAACATCGTTGGGAATATTTCCTTCTCTCGAACACCTTACCGAATCGTATATCCAAATCTTGATAAAGTACACGTTAAAGCGATTATCATAGTTTCGCGAAATCTCATAGAAATATATATTCATAGATACGAATTATTCATTGAATATCAATTAATTTCTATTACTTTACTTTTCCTTCCTTCTTCCTTCTTATTTATTTAATTGGATTCTCCTTTACAATCCACCCAAGAAATTTTTGCGAAGACCATTCCCCTCGGATGGTGAGATCGTCGATCAATATAATGAAATAAAAGTAACATTTATTTTTCGTTTATGACGTGGCAAAATGTCTACGGGCAAGAAAAATAATGGGAAACAATACAAAAAAGAAAGAAGAGAGAGAGAGAGAGAGAGAGAGAGAGAGAGAGAGAGAGAGAGAGAGACAAAAAGAAAAGTAGAAGAAGAAGAAGAAGAAGAGGAGGAGGAAGAATTCGAAAGTACGACCACTTTACAGAGATCTCCTCTGAATAGCTCTAATAAAAATGTTACGTTACCTCCGCTTTTTTTTCGCGTGGGTGTAGGTAAACTGCCTACGAGAAGAATAAGAATAAGAATAAGAATAAGAATAAGAATAAGAAGAAGAAGAAGACGAAGAAAAAGTCGACTCACTCGTTCTATCTCTTTCTCATTCTCTATCTCTATCTCCTCTCGACCGATGGCATTTGATGATAATCGCAAAAGCGGTAGCTCCAACTCAGGGGGGTATCTTCGTCATTTGTATCTCGGTGGATGCACCCTTCTCCGGATGACAAAGTAGCAACGATTCCGTTTTTTTTTCTTCCTCCTCCTCCTCCTCCTCCTCCTCTTCTTCCTCTTCTTTTCCTTTTCTCTTTTCTTTCTTCCTTGTATAAATATGTTCCAAACGACGGAACAGTGAAAAAGAAAAAAATGGAAGCTCGTCGTTTGGAAAAATTACACGTTCGTTCGATCTATTATATAATCGCGAATAATTAAGAACAATTTTCTTAATCTCTTTCTCTTTCCTTCTTGCTTTCTTGACTCTCATTTTCTTTACTTCCCCTCTTTCCTTTGATAATGTATACAATATACGATTAATCAACCGATCCGATCTATTACGCTTTAAATCAGAGCAAACCGTGATCTCAAAGAGCCATTCGATCAACGTTATCGAGCCCGAAGCGGACACGTGTACTTTAAATCAAAGTGTTCAACCTTTCGAGTTCGTTAAAGGTTGTCGACTACGGACCGTAAGAAAAAGCAATATTACCTGATCTTTGAACCGTGGATTATGGTTGCAAGAGCACAAATCATCGCCGGAATTATCCATCGCCTTTTGATCGTTTGTATTTTACAATGGGTAAAGGAGTAAGTAAGAAAGGGAGATGGAGAGATAGAGAGATAGTTAGAATATAAAGAGAAACGTTACGTCGTAGCAAAATTCATAATACTTAACGCATTTGACGACTGCCACGTAACATTTATCCGTCGACATTTATGAGAACCCCCCCCCCAACCCCACCCCCGGCCACCCGCCCAGACACGTTTGATAAGAGGATAAAGATCTAAAATAACAAATTTCAAAGCGATTGCTTTTCCACTTCGGTACCGTTAAATAACTATAAAAACGATACGTATTTGTCGTTCCTTAAGTAACTACAATTACATCGAACTGAATTCTTTGATGAGCCCCTTCCTCGTTCCTGAATTCGTTAAATCGATTAAAAATAAAAAATAAAAAAAATTAAAATAAGAATAATAATAATAATAATAATAATAAGACGACGACGACGACGACTAACCACGCCAAATGATATTTCGACGAATCCCTCCCTCCTTCTCCACCTCCTCCTCCTCCTCCTCCTCCACCTCCTCTCCAAAAAAAAAAAAAAAAGAAGAAGAAAAAAAATTTCATTACTCATTTCGTTATCATTATGCACTCGTCGTTTTACCACATACACGCCGTACGCGTGTACTTTACAGAAGAAAGAGAAATCGTAGGTCGATGACTCGAATTCAAGAGAAGAGGACTCTCTTATCTGTCCTGTTGGATCTCCATGGGGTCCTCACTCTCCCTCTCCCTCCCTCCCTCTCTCTCTCTCTCTCTCTCTCTCTCTCTTTCTCTCGGTATCATCTCTGGCGCATCGAAAAAGCTCTCGACTGGACTTTTCGTCGCGGGCGTAGTAAAAAAAAGTCCGTAAGCAAACTCGGTTTCCCCCTTTGACCTCGTTAATTGTCATATCGCATCTCTCCTTGGGAAGCTTGGGAGCGGGCGGGTACGGTACGGGCGTGGGTGGATCGCAATGATTTACGAGGACTGGCGTTCACGGGGCTCAAGCCGGACTCTAGAGACGCTTCGCTGATAGCGTCAGAGCCACATAAGTCATCGAGACTATACCTAGGGGTTCCTCTCTCTTTCTCTCTTTTCTCTCTCTCTCTCTCTCTCTCTCTCTCTCTCTCTCGCCTTCTCTCACCGTCGTCCATACCATTCTTAATCTTCTTTTGGACCCCCACATTATCGAGACCTTCGCTCCAATTATAACGCCAAGGATGCAGAGGGAATTATAATTGCTTTTCTCTTCTGTCTCCTCTGTCTTCTGCTTCTTGCCGATAGATTGAGAACTGGAACATCGCGTGTGTGTCCACCCGAAGAAAAATAAATATACTTCTCCTCCTCCACCTCCGTCCCCTACTCCTTCTACTTCTTCTTCTTCTTCTTCTTCTTCTTCTTCTTCTTCTTCTTCTTCTTCTACTCCTTCTTTATCATTTCCTTTTTCTTATTCCACGATGACGTCCACCTTGGTAATTGACAATTATTAATGTTATTTCCACTCTTGATCACCGATGAAAAATCACCGAGCTTTGTCATTCATCCTGATAAACCTAATGAAAAGGGCGGAGAGGGGAGAGGGTGGTCGACGTATAATGACAGACTAATACGACGACTCGTAATTCTAATAAGGAACGAGAAGGAATAGGAAAAGGAGGGGGGGAAAAAAAGAAAGTAGACAAATAGAACGGAAAAGTGAATAGGAACCGAAGGAGTTCGGACGAGACGAGAGTTTCGGGATTATTTTTTTGTTTTTTTTTTTACGAACGAATCGCGCGAATCGGGACGCTTACACGAAGAAAGAAATATGCTAAACGATACTGTAAAACGCGTTATGTATATTATACCATCCGTGACGTAGGACGCGTTATCGATAGTAAGGATCGAACGGAGAGATATAGAACGTTCCTCCATTGTAAGTATTACGACGATACTGTTTTCGGTATAAAACTCGTCGATCCGTAAGTTCGAGTAACGTCGTGCGATCATGTTACGGGTGGATCGTTCTATCTCTCTCGTGAATTCATAGGAAGGCACCCCGTTGCGTACAACTGTCATATTATCTCTACGACGGACGTACACGGTACGTGAATGACACCGTATTAGCAATTCCGAGAGTAGACCGGTGGTATACAACAACTGGACGTTAGAACGAGCCCTAGAGCACAATTCTAATACGAAATTATGAAACTTGCGAGTATTACCGGGGTGAACTGACGGGCGTGAAAGTACGCGTTCTATCTCTATCTCTTTTCCTCGAACACACACACATACACACACACATATATATATATATACAGAGAGAGAGAGAGAGAGAGAGAGAGATAGGCAGACACACACAAATACACGTGTACACGCACGTAAGCGTACTGAACTATACGGCAACCGTCGAATAGAACCAATATATAAAGGTATAACGCGGAAAGAAAAGAAAATGTATAGAGATAGAATGAAAGGAAAAAAAAAAATTGGATTTCTCGATTAGAACGACGACGATTATCGTAGCGATTAGAACGTCATTGGCGAAAGTGATTATCGTCATTAACTTATATACACGCGCTTACGATTGCGATCGCGATCGCATAATGTGTGTGTGTGTATATATATATATATATGTGTGTGTGTGTGATTATGTAAAAATTAATTACCACGCGTGCCACGGAAGTGTAATTTGCGCACGAATATTCCTACCACCTATACGATATACCTACCTAACATCCCTCTCTCTCTCTCTCTCTCTCTCTCTCTCTCTCTCTCTTTCTTTTTCTCTTTCCCTCTCTCCTCGCAAATCTCTCGTGTCCGTTTAATTTCATTTTTCAAAAGTAAAATTACGTTGCCTAGCGCATCAGATGCATAATTCGATCTCGAGAGAGGAGAAGAAGAAAAGGACGAAAACGAAGAAGAAGAAGACGAAGAAGAAGAAGAAGACGAAGAAGAAGAAGAAGAAGAAGAAGAAGAAGAAGAAGAAGAAGTAGAAAAAACGAGCGTAGTAACGATTTGTGCTCGAAAGGCGTAATTAGAAAGATACATCTACTTTCCCATATGTTTCCGCAATGGTTCTTGGGTAATCGTCTTTGATGTATCATTTTGTTAATTATCTCACCGGTAGGATGTGTATTGTATCGTTATTTCGGATCAAATGTATATTCGTTACTATGTAGTAGTAAAAGGATACTACATACAATCGAATCGTACACGACGATTTGTCTATCCTCAAATCGCTGCCAGATCATACGATTAGCGTTAAAACTAGATGTGAAACGTAAAAGAGAGAGAGAGAGAGAGAGAATGAGAAATAAAAAAAATAGGAGATTGAGAAAAATATGAAAAGAATGACAAAATAACAGTATGATAGAAATAGTATTCAAAATTTTTGTTAGTATTCAAACGATATCAATTCTTTTCGTGTTAATAAATATCGAAAATATATATATATAAACGCGAAAACAAATGGAGCGAGAATCACAATCGTGATTTTTAAATCGAGCACCGTCATTTCCCTTTGTGTGCGTGCGTGCGTGCGTGCGCGTGTGTGTGTGTGTGTGTGTGTGTGTGTGTGTCCCAATTAAAGCTGATTTTCTCCTTTTCCTTTCCGGTATTAGTGTCACGGTGAGCGCGCAATCTCAGAATCTACAGTATTGTGTGTGCCAGTCCGTTCGTCCACTTACAATCCACGGCATGAATATTACATGCCTTCTTACCCACCGGAAAGATAATTGTCAAGAGCTCTAAATACGGCCTGGAACGGGTGGACAGTAAATGCATAATACATTATGCGACGAGAACGAAAATTTACGACGCGCATGAGCACCGTCCGTCCGTCTACTATATACGTGCGCGCCCGCGCGCACGCACATATTGTATATACGTATAAACATACGTATATGTGTGTGTGTGTGTGTGTGTGTGTGTGTGTTCTAATTCCAGAAAACTAATTTCTTATCAAAACTTATGTAAACCCTCTTCATCCTCGACTTTTCTTCTCTCTCTCTTTTTTCTTTCTACTCCAGTTTCCAACACTTCTTTACTACATCTCAATATATAAAAGGGCAACCATTTTCTACAGAAAAGAACAGAGTCAGTGTCTAGGTATTGGGCTCGCCTCTCTACCCCTCCAGCCATCCTCTCCCCCCCCCCTCCTCCTCCCCGAAGGCAGAAGCCATTTCCCGAGCATAAATCAAGAACACCGACGGGCTCTCGTCCGTTGTCTCTCAGAGGTATTTTTCGAAGGTGGCCATTATCGGGTAGAATATCGTCTGTAATTAAGGACAGGACGCTAGGAGAAACGGGTGAGGGAGGGGGTGGGGAGAGGGAACAACATCGAAAATCCTCCATCGCGAATCCAAAATTCAATTCTGTTATGATTTCGTTCATTCGTTCGTTTCGTCCAAGTCGCTCAAGTTCGCGTGAGTTCCTAATCCTATAACTTTCTCGATAACGAGAAGTTAAATGGTTAGCCTCGAGGAATAAGCTTTCCTATAATAATAAAAAAAGGAAAAGACAAAAAGGAAAGAGAAGGAACCAAAGGGAAAAGGAAATATAAGACGAATCGCACAATCGCTTCGCGTTTATATCCGTTATTTATTTTTGTATTTAAATAAAAAAAAGAAAAAAAAGGGGAACCGTCCGTCCGTCTACTATATATAGTTTCTTTATTTTTTATTTTTATATTTATATTTTCATTTATATTTCATTATCCATCGAGGTACATACATATGTACGTACGTGCGTACATCGTATAATTCGATTGGCCGAACATAGTCGGGGAATGAAAAAAAAAAAATAAAAAAATAAAAAAATGAAAAAATAAAAAAATGTTACTCCGTAGATCGCGTTAACGTTGTTTCGCGTTTATAAAACGAATAAGCGAAAAAGGGCGGGTTAACGCGGTCGAAACGTGCCCGTGAATATATATATATATATATATATATATATATATATATATATATATATTCATTCCCGTTGGATAAATTTTTCAATACGCGAGAAGTACGCCGAGCTCTGACGACTGACGAATTGCGTACGCCCTCGCTGTGACAGATGGATCTCAGAGTTACCTGCGCCCAAGTCAGCCCTACCGCCCTACCGCCCTTCCGCCCGCCCGCCCTTTACTCTCTGCAAACCGCTAATTTTCTCGGACAACCACAAAACCGCAGGAATAATAACACCCCCGTTCAACTGGCGCATTAAAATGCAATAATAACAATCCTTAAGGGCCTGACCCTACGATTACTTACAGATAAATCACAACGCGGTAGCTCAAGTATCTATCTCTCTCTCTCCCTCTCCCTAAACGTTCCTAGACGTACCTTTAAACTAGGCCATAGTATTAAACATCGTGACGATTTTTTTTCCTTTTTTTTTTTTTTTTTTTTTTTTATAGAAATATTACGTTTCCTCGGAGAGACGTACATATTTTTTTCTTTTCTTTTTTTTTTTCTTTTCTTTTTCTCTTTCGTAGAGAAAGGATAATACTTTTAAGGGAGCAGCAAATTACAGACTATAAATGAATATATAACGTATAACAAGAGAACGAATGAGATTTAAATTGGTGGCGTTAAGAATGGAAAATCGATGTTTCGCGATATTAAAATTTGACGTCCCTTTTTGTACCCTCCTCCTCCTCCTCCTCCTCCTCCTCCTCCTCTTCCTCTTCCTCGCACCCATCCAAGAAGTGCAATGCGTTTTATCCCTTCTGCCTCCTCGTCTATCCTACTCTCCCCTCCCCCCTCCTCCCGCCACGTCATCGGTCGCCTTCGCTTTATACCCTGCTGGTCGTAAGACGAGCGAACGAACTTCACGAGAGGGTCCGCGCAGACGTTAACTGCTTTTAAAATTTAACTTTCTCGCCAAGTTCTCGCCGAAGCTGTGCTCTGATACGAACTAAGAGAGAGAGAAAGAGAGAGAGAGACCAAAAAAGAAAACAAAAAGAGAGAGAGAGAAAAAAAAAGGAACGAAAATCTCACGGAAAATTTACTTTCTTCTTTCTCTCGAAGACGCTTACAAAACTTATTGCCGCTAAACGTTTCCCTTTTGTGCATCCTAAAGTAGAAAGTTCGTTCGTTCGTTCGTTCGTTCGTTCGTCTCTCCCCCACCCCCCACCCCGGGTTGAATCTTTGCATATTTTTGACGTTTAAATCTCGTCGTTGTTGCTTCGAGCAATTGGTCTTTTTTAAAAGAAAATCACTGTAAACCCGTATCCTACATAACTTGTGATATTTAATATCAAATTTATTATTAAAACTGAAATCAAATTGAAAAGAAAAAAATATATATGTATATACGTATATACGTTTCGCCAGTGAAATATATATATATATATATATATATATATATATATATATATAGTTATGTCATGTTTTTAATGTCAATAAAATTCTCAATTAAGATCGTACATTGTTATTTGTTAAATCAAATAAATGTATCCACCGTTGATGGATTATAGTTCATTCGAAAATCAAACGACCAAAAATTGTTTCTCATCATTTCGAAGAGTCGATCAATTCCTTAAAGAATCTTAAAGATCGATCGAACGAGGAAGTTCAATAACGTCCTGAATTCTAATACCGTCGACGCGTTAGACCACGGCGGTTGTTGATTCTGACCCCTTTCGCATCTAATAAGATGCATTAGGCATCTTTTTTTGTTTTTTCTTTTTTCTCTCTTTTTTTTTTCTTCTTCTTCTTCTTCTTCTTCTTCTTCTTCTCTCTTTGCAGAAACGTTAAATTATAGCTCGTTGGCCGTTTCTACGTGTAGCTCTCGGACACTTGGTATCCTTCCGCACGAGCCCAGCTGGACGTCTGTATCTCACGTTTCAATATATCTCAATTATATCGTAAATAAAATATGACTGGCTAGTTGCGTGCGGCCGGTAAATTGGCAGCTGAGGTGTCCGTTAGCGAACCTGTTCTCTTCTCCTTCTTCTCCTTCTCTTTCTCATTCTACTACTACTACTACTACTTCTTCTTCTTCCTCTTCTTCTTCTTCTTCTTCTTCTTCTTCTTCTTCTTCCTCTTCTTACCCTTCTTCACTTGGCTCCATTCCGTGTCCCCTTTCTTTATCCCTGTCTCTACTCTCTACCTCGGCTCCACTTTCTTTTCTCTTATTCTTTCATCGCAGTAGGTTGATACCTCTGAAAGAAGAAGAAGAAGAAGAAGAAGAAGAAGAAAAAGAAGAAAGAAAAAATATATTAGAACGAAAGGAAAAAGGAAGAAGAGCAACGTGAACACTCATTATTTTTTCACAGAGTATTTTCGAGAGGAAGGAAACGCGATACGATGTAAAAAAATAAAGAAAAAAGAGGTAAAAACAAAAAAAAAAGTTCAAAATAAATAAGTAACCAAGTAGATATTATTTGTAGATAATGCAGATACGTACTGATAATATCCGACATTTTACCCTGTACGTGTTCGTTCGTTCGTTCGTCTCGTCTCGTCTCGTCTCGTCTCATCTCGTCTCGTCTCGTCCTCTTCTATGAACTTTTGACCAATCGATACTATACGTACATAAATAAATCAATCCGTAACGCTTAGCCACGTATTTAACGAAAAATAAATTAAATAAATAAATAAATAAAAAACGCGCCTTAATATATACATTACAAGTTGTTATTCCGTATAGGATCGATGCGTGCGGACGAGTCTCTCAATGCGAGTGAATGATGATTAGCCGACGAGTTTTTAAGTAGGCTGAATGAGCGCAACGAACGGCCGTCCAATATCTATCGTCTATTACTACAAGTTTATGCAGCTATTACCGATCTCGATGGCAGGTGTTCATGCGTTCGAGTGATCCATACAATCCCGCGCCTGACCTCTCACGTATTTTCTTCCACGACTGTTTTTTTTTTTTCTTCTTTTTTTTTTCTTTTCCTTTTTTCCTTTCCTTTTTATCCCTTTTTCCTTTTCTTGTTTTTCTTCTTCTTCTTTTCTTGGTTTGTTCGCCGGTCATTATTACTCTATCGGAATATATACTCTTTGCACACGCATGCCACGAGGAACTCCTATTGCGTTCCGCTTCATCGCAAAGCATTCTTAACGTCCGAGAGCGAGCCGCAATATCGATTCCGCTTGGTGATATAACATACGTTCGGAGTGTCTTTCTGTGTGTGTGTGTGTGTGTGTGTGTGTGTGTGTTCTTTCAACGCCATCAAAATTGATTTTCCCCAGCGCCGTTTCGACGTTTAAAGAATTTCGCGGAATTAGAATTATTAATAACGACGTTTCCTTTGTCACGTGGTCGAGACAACTTATTATTATTATTATTATTATTATTATTATTATTATTATCATTATTATTATTAGGATATTAAATCCACATCTCTCGATCCATACGTACCCGCGCAATTTGTCTTTTATAATGCGCTCGTTACTTGCCCGTGAACCGATGGCTAGATAGATACGTTAGAATATTTCTGAAAGAAAAAAAAATATGTATACATATATATATATATAATAATAATAATAATCGTGTCAATTGCGAGGGCTCGATAAAGAGATTAAATCGAGATTACGAAACGTTTATTTTAATTAGTTCCAAAGGAACCCTTCAAGATGCATTATAATATTGCCAAGAGAGTTTTTGCGAGTTAAGAAAGAAGAGTTCGTTCTTTCTTTTCCTTTCTCTCTCTCTCTCTCTCACTCTCTTTCTATCCTTCTTTCTCTTTACAAGCCGACTTCCGCTTCATTTTGTCCTAAAGCGACAAGCTTTAATACCGTCTGCTCCGTCGTTTTGGTCTTTGACGGCGTTACTTTCAACCCCCGAAGCTAAAACAGCAGAGGAACGACCCACCCCACGTTTCGCGAGGTGAAACTTTAATACAATTTCATTTGCCTCTCGCTGACAAACTCCCCCACACTCTCGTAACTTCCCTCCGCGCCCGTTTCTTTACTGCCTCCTGAAGGCGGACTATTTATAACCGTAAACCAAGCAACTCACCCCACACCCACACACCCACCCACCCCTCCTCAAACTCCCCATCGCCAACAACACCACTACCACCACCACCACCACCACCACCACCACCACCACCACCACCACCACCGCCACCATCTCTCTTTCTCCGCCAGCCCTATTCTCTCTACCGGAAAATGTTTTGTTCGCGTCTGACGAGTCACGAAGAGTCTCGGGAGAGAGAGAGAGAGAGAGAGAGAGAGAGAGAGAGAGAAGGATAGCAGCTCGATGTTTCCGCGAGAGTTCATAATTTTACGAAGCGTCGGACGCGTCCCTCGAAACAGTTAATTACTATCGGCACGTCCTTCTATACGGGCTACATTTATATGAACTATCGTGAAAATTTTCAACGGCTCGCTCGTTTAATCCCATTTCGAGATTTTATTTTCCCGATCGACACGCCTTCCACTCGATCTATAGCGTAGATATAAAATTACATAGATATATATACATACAGATATATATATATATATATATATATATATATATATATATATATAGAGCCATTTGGATGTTTATATATATATGTAATATATATAAATTTATATTATATTAGTTATATATATATATATATATAAACATCCAAATGGCTCGCGACTATTTTTCTCTACGGATAAATATCTCGAGTATATATTTTTATCGATTTATCATCAAAAAAAATTTGCATATTTGATCTTACAAAAGATAAATAGAAAAGGAAGAAAAAAGAGAAGAAAAGAGAAAAGTAGTAAAATTGATTTTACCTTTCATCATACCCTCCGTAAATTATTTACTACGTATATGAATACGTACGTACGTACGTACGTACGTATATATACCTTCGATATCAATTATTAATTAATTTATGCATGGACGTATTTATATTTCTACAATGTGACCGTAAGCCACGTCACGTTTTTACGGCTCGAAGTTTTTAATAACAAAACGTCTTTTACTAGAAGACGACTTCTCCGTTCGTTGAATAATACACTAGGAGAGCTCGAACGTTGCAACTACGGAGCGACATTACTCGCGCCGTTTCCCGAAGGAAATTAGAAAAGGCGAAACAAACATGGCTGCATATACCTCCTCCTCCTCCTCCTCCTCCTCCTCCACCTCCCTCTTCTTCTCTTTCCTCCTACCTCCTCCTATATATATATATATATATATATATATATATATATATATATATACCTACCAGAGCCAAGTCACAAATGTAATATTCAGGGAATAATACAGACCGCCGACGCCCAAGCATTCCAAGACTCCTCTTTGCCCTTTTCTCTTTTCTTTCGTTTTCATCTCGTTTGGACGTACCGACGCTTTCCGTTTTAATGGAATCCACTGTGGACCTACGGAATAAGCTTAAAATTGCACGATGACGGATCGGAACAAAAAGAAAAAATAAAAATAAATAATTACTAAAGATAGAAAGAAAATAATAAGAAGAAGAAGAAGAAGATGAACTTGGCTAACCGACATTACGATGAGAAAAGAATACCCATGAAAAATCAAAATTTATTTCAAGTTTAATTTAATTAATATACATGCATAAATATATATATATATATATATATATATATATATATATATATATATACGTGTGTGAGTGCTTGTGGGTGAGCATAGGGTATATAATTTTTGTTCTCCCCTCGCTTCTTCGTACGTCAAATTTAACGTTCAACCTGTTACAACCCCGTTGCCGATATTAATTACGAAAACTGTAAAATAAGATCGTCGCGACTCTAGGAAACGTAAATGTTCTTTAATATCCCGTTCCACGATATTTTCGTAGAGGAAATAAATCGTCCTGCTAGAACTACGATAGCTCGTAATATCATTCTGTGTTATCGATTTACGAAGAGACGGAGAAGGATTGCAGGAGAAAGAAACGGGGTTGGCGGTAAGGGGGAGGGAGGGAGGGAGGGAGGTGGGGGCGGAAGTGGTTCGTGTCATTCAATATGAATAATTCGTAGTTCGTTTCGTCATGAAGCGTCATGATTTAAGTAAGCGAGCCAAGCGAGCCAAGCAAGCTATTTGTCGCTTCTCTCGTACGCGATTCAAATCTATGGATCTTTGCGTCCCGTCGTACTACACCACCCACTCTCGAACGTTCGTTCGTTCGTTCGTTCGTTCGTTCGTTCGTTCGTTCGTGCGTGCGCGCGCGCGCACACACGTGGGTCGTTAATGTGGATGAGGGTCTGATTACGCGCGCGGAAACCTCGGGACTCCCGAGCCCAACTTACTATCTACCAACATCGCATGGCATAAAACCTGATACCACAACGGCAGTTATGTATATCCGTCCAGAAGTTCACAAAGACGCAAACCGACGTCTCAATTTTTTTTCAAAGCCAGATAAGATTGTACAACCGAGGGGTTTTAGTCCCGAGCAACGCTACGGAGTGTCGATTTTCTCTTACGTTATTGTCCGAATCAGATACATAGATACTGACGTATGTACGTACATCGAGACAAAAAAGAAGAAAAGAATAAGCATAAATAAAAGGGAGAAACGAAACGAAAGAAAGAATAAAGAAAATTATAAATCGTTCGAACGGAAAGAATGGTACGAGGGGAAAAAGGAACGAAGGAGTCGTTATGATGATTATTTTGGTTTCTTTTCTTTTTCTTTTTTTTTTTTTTTTTGTAATCGATTTTCGATATCATAGATACGTACCAGACGGGCACGGAGCTTTGTGTTCGAACGTGTGTTGAATGGGGTTTAACTAAGGGGTTACAAAGTTTTTGAAAAAGTGTGACCAACGAAAAGGCAGACGATCGTGCAAAGGATAAATAAATGAAGAAATAAAAAGTCTTAAGTGATCGACGAGAAAGTCCCACGTTCTTCCGCATATAATCGAGCTACCAGTTTATTAAACCATGAAAGCCTGTTATATCGGGATCACGTGAAACAATGTACGCGTTTCCGTCATCGGGGGTTATTCTCCGTGCAATTTATTTTTTGCTCGCAAATCATTTTGCCCATTAGCTCGCATAGAACGATATCGAGAATGTATGTATGTGTGAGAGAGAGAGAGAGAGAGAGAGAGAGAACGGAGTAAATATGTGGAAAAAAGGAGAGAAGAGTGGAAGGCAAAAGGAGAAGATAACGATGGTAGTAGTAGTAATAGTAGTAGTAGTGGTAGTAATAGTAATAGTATTAGTAATAGTAGTGATGGTGATGTTGATGGTAGTAGTACTAGTAGTAGTAGTAGTAGTAGTAGTAGAAGGATGAAGAAGAGGAGGAGGAGGAGGAGGAAGGGTAATCCTTTTGCTGATGTGTGTTACGAGGTCCACCCGCCCGCGCACTCATCATCACCGAGATAATGGAGTGGGCGGTTCACGAAGAAGAGATGTTGGATGCTTCGGGACCCAGTCCACCGAGGTTCGCAACAAAAACCACCACTCAACGACCCTGGCCCGACTTGCACGACCATAAAATCATCCTAGTTCGCTGCCACCCCGCACCGTTCCTTCGCCTTCCCCTATCCCCACTCTTTCTCTCTATCTCTCTCTCTCTCTCTCCACCTCCTCCTCCTCCTCCTCCTCCTCTTCTTCTTCCTCTCATCTTTCTCTCCTTCTTTCTTTATTTCAAGTACTACTCAACATCGCAAACTCAACAGAAAACTCGAGTGAATTGCTTGTACGACTTCGCAATAACAACAACAACAATAACGACGACGACGACTATCTCGTGCAAACTGCATAGGGGTCCTGCAGTGATTGCAGAACAACATCCCAATGATGACAATCGATTTCAACGCTTGAAAATCGCTATCTACGATCACTCGTCCTCTTCCATTACCTTTTATATTCCACCTTTAATGTCTATCCTTGTTTGCTTCTAACAGTTCTTAGCTCGTGTTATACGACACGTAGGAACAAGCGTGAAATTCTATCTGTACGCTCTTATATACCACTCTCTCTCTCTCTCTATCTATCTATCTATCTCTATCTATTTATTTCTCTCTCTCTTTCTCTCTCTCTCGATCGTGACGGACAGTTGGTTGATGGAATAACAAATAATACGAAAATTGTCATGTTCTTTGCCTAACGAAACCAACAAAAACGAAGATCTCTATCGATAATAATATTCCAATTGACAACATCGAATGATTTATATGGGGGGGCGGGAAAGTGGGCGGTGAGGAGGGGGTAAGCGAATGGAGTATTAAATGGATCGATGGAAGAAACAAGATGAACGAAAAAAAAAAAGAAACGAGAAAGAAAGACGAAGAAAAATTAAAAATAAAAGGACGGGCGAAGAATGATAAAAATTACATATATCATTTGCAACGTCGTTACGTTCATTTCTCTATTGGCGAAACGTATGTCCACAATTGTCTCGCGAATTTCAGTCCTCGTAATATCGTCCCCACTTAACACGAATACGGATTGTTGATTGGCTCGAAAATTTTAATAAGCCGAGCAACGATAGGTTGAACCAGTACGCATGTCTCCGTACGGCGAGTGTCACCAAAGGCAGGCGCGACACACACCCTTGGTGACATAACTTTCTCTCTCTCTCTCTCTCACTCACTCTACGTTCACTCTCGTGTCCTCCCAACGTACCTCGATTTACTCTCTCTCTCTCTCACTCTTAGTTCAGAGCCCAGACCGAGTCGGAGCAATGCGTTTTCGGCGCATGCGCCTCCGAGCTAAGAAGGTTAAGCGTATCCTCCTTCTCCTCCGCCCTCTCTCTCTCTCTCTCTCTCTCTCTCTCTCTCTCTTTGCCCTTCGAAAAAAAGGGAGGTTGTACTCCTCCCACACCTCCACCTCCATCTCCACCTCCACCTACCTCACCACGTACCTACGCGTACTTACGTACGTACGTTACGTACACACGAACGGCCACGAGAAAGCTCTGCCAAGAGAGAACAGAGATCGAGACTATCGCGATATTGAATCTTTCTCTTTGGACACGCTCGTTATTCGGCCTGCCCTGAAACTCGGCCTGATCGTTAAGGACACTCTCGAGCGATTCCGGGAGAAGAAATTTCCGAGTCTCGTTAAATTTATCGACGTAACATCTTACGCGAAGATATCTTTTCTTATAAGCGCGTGGTATCGTACGTCGGTATTTGCAATATTCTGATGATAAAGGATAAAAAAAAAAAAAAAGTGAAATAAAATAATATAGAAAAAAAAGGAACAAGGGAGGATCTTTCTCGTTACGCAAAAATGTTCCTGAACGATTACCCTCTATATAGTCAGGATCGCTTGACGCGATCTTCTATAGTCGTTAGGTAAATCGTCGCAATACTCGATGAAAATGTAACCACGCGGAACGAGGTTAAAATTACTATATAAAAATCGTACGATCGAAATATAAAAATATTGATCACGAGGGAAGAACGTCCCAACTATAGTACGAATAAATTCGATTTAAAAGAAAACATATTCCCCGATACGTTGCGTTTGCGTTTGCGTTTGCGTTACCGGATAGAAAGAAACGGAAGATGAAGATTCGCTCTGGATGGATGAGGTGACCCGGGAGAGAGGAAGCACTCACTCTACGGAATCCAACGTAGAGTCTCTTGGATCGATACGAACGGCGCGCGCTGTGTCCCCGTCTGCCATTGGTCATAGCAAAACCTAGACGTGCCTGCTTTTCTCCTTTCCTCTCCTCACTCTCCCTTCGCTCCTTCTTCTCCCACCTCACCCTCGATTCCTCTCTTGTTCTCTTGGACCCCCTCGACTCAACCCCTTGGTACTACTCCGTCTCTACATTCACCTATAGCTCCCAGCTACCGGCAAAGCTTCGACCTCCTCCACCTCCTCCACCTCCTCCACCTCCTCCCCCTCCATCTCCTCCTTCCTTCTCTTCCTCTTCTTCCTCACCCACACCCTCACCTCTTCTCCGTCTCTCAGTTACTCTCTCTCTCTCTCTCTCTCTCTCTCTCTCTCTCTCCACCCTTTTCCACCACTTTTTACTCCCTTTTTGCGCAACACGTCTCTAACCGAGACTGCACTATTACTATTCCACGCATCGACTTCCTACCTCTCCGATCATAGATTCAACGGAAAGAGCTCTCGCTTATACCCCAGGACTATACTTTCTATCCGTTTATCGTTTCATCCTGGCCATACCTAACTCTATGTCGGTCCAACATAATAAAAAAAAAAAAAAAAAAAAAAAAAGAAAAAGAAAGAAAGAAAAAGGAAACATAATATTTTTTATTTCTTAAATCTCTGCGCGGTGATCCTCGATGTTTCTAAATTCGAAGTTACATCTATCTCTATTCTCTCTTATTTCTTTTTCCTTCTACAATTTCCTACTATCCTCGAAAGAATTCGCTACGATCAACGAGTAAGCTCGAAGAATATTGACCGAATAGGTATTAAAATTAACAATGAATGATCGAGAAGAAATTTCATTGATTTTCTCGATGAAGTAAAAGGTTGAAAATATTACTGGGGCACGAAGTGAAAAGTTTAATAAAAATTCTAAGAGAGGATTATCACCTCTCTCTCTCTCTCTCTCTCTCTCTCTCTCTCTCTCTCTCTCTATCTATCTATCTATCTCTCTATGTCTGTTTGTCTCACTCATTAATAGAAGTGAACGGTAATAATCCTTACGACGACCGTCAACGCTTAGAAATATATTAAGAAAATAGGACAACGAGATTGACGTGAAACGTTCGACGTTGTCGTTAATGGTCGAGATCGTCGTTGATCCTTCGAACATCGTACATCGTACATCGTCCTCGTCCTCGTCCTCGTCCTCGTCCTCGTCGTCCTCGTCGTCGTCGTTGAGTCGAAGGAATCGTCTCATAGGTATAACCCCAAGCTCGGAAATGGCTGTTGAATATGTATGAGACGAGCGGTGAACGGACACACTCTCATGCTCAAGGTACGGAGACATAATTGCCTTAATTAACGCTAATATGTTAAATCGCTACGGTTTCCCTTTGTCCATCGCCGTTGGTTTCTAAGCGAACCCAAGAGAGAGAGAGAGAGAGAGAGAGAGAGAGAGAGAGAGAGAGAGAGAGAGAGACAGGACGCAACGAGACTTTGTCGTGAATGTGAACGCGGTCGCGCGCGCGCGTACGTACGTACGTACGTACGTACTCGTCCAAGCACCTGTGGCGACTTGCATATATTATTATTATTAGAGGAACGAAGTTAAAGAGTATAACGTTCGTGTGCGCCGATGCATTTACATCGTTAACGAAATATCCACGTAGACCACATTGGTAATCTCCATTGAGTACGTTCAACGTACATACGTACAACGTTCCTTCTCGTTTTCATTATTTTTCGTATATGTGTATATATATATATATATATATATATATATATATATATATATTCGAGGATTCTGAGTTTAATTTCAACGTACTTAATTGGACAAGTTTTTTTGCCTTTGATAAACCTATTTAATCAATTACGCGATATCTATGTACAACATGCCGCCAGTGACCGTTAACGCGATGTTAAATCTTATTGGAGGAAAAGGAAAAGGAAAAAGTAAAAGGAATAAAAAGAAGAAAAGAACAAAACTGAAAGGAAAGGAAATAAAAGAGAACGAATCGAATTAAAAAATAAAAAAAAAGACACGGACACACACACTAAGCCGTACTCGGGTCTGACCGTGATCTTAATCTTATTAATTTATCTTACGGGGTCACGTAAATGCCATGTTTGAAAGATACCAAAGTGGGACCCTCGGAGAGTGTGAAAAAAAATTGTGATAATATAGAGAGACGAAGAGACGAAGAACGAGAGACAGAGACAGAGAGAGAGAGACAGAGAGAGAGAGAGAGAGAGAGAGAGAAGGGAAATGCAACCGTCTAGCTCGTCCGGTCCCCATAAGTTCAGGACATCCTTCGAAGGTAGCGAGGCGTGCCAAAGGGGTAAGGAACCGTCGACAGAAGAGGACTCCTTGATTTCCCCTTCCCCTCCAACTCTCCTGGCCCCTCCTCCCTTCACACACACACCCCGCACGGCTCTCCTGACTCTTCTCCACTTCTTCTACTTCTACTTCTTCTACTTATCTTCCTCCTCTTCTTCCTCCACCTCCTCCTCCTCTTCTTCTTCTTCTTCTTCTTCTTCTTCGGGGTGCCTCGAACTGCGTTGGAGAATGCAGATACATAAATTCATGAGCGAAGTAACAACCAGTGACGCCACGCTAGCTTCCGTGCCGCGTTGAGCCGCGTTGAGCCGCGTTGAGCCGCGGCGGCGGCAGCGGCGGCGGCGGCAATCGTATTCATGAACCGACACGGTAATTAGGGACACTAGCTCGCCTCGCAAGCGGAAGTCGCCTCGTGAATCCTCCCTCTCCGCGGCTTGGCTCCTGGAATATCGCCGGAAATACTTATGCATTCCGTTCGTTTCGTAAGAAAACGCGAGAATTCCGAATAACCCCTACCACGGTCTACTATGCATCTCTCCTATCCGTTCGCAATACCGATGTCTAATGTCTTCGAGGGGTTCGATAAACTCTCTCTCTCTCTCTCTCTCTCTCTCTCTCTCTCTCTCTCTCTCTCTCTCTCTTTCTCTCTCTCTCTCTCTCTCTCTCTCATTCGATCTTTCTCGTTAAACAGTCATTTCGTTCTTTAACAAGAATCCAATGTAAACGAGCGTCAAGTAAGAGAGAGAAAGAGAGATAGATAGATAGATAGAGAGAGAGAGAGAGAGAGAGAGAGAGAGAGAGAGAGAGAGAATAAAAAGATAGAAAATAAAGACGAGATCTCACGATGAAATTACGTCCATAGAAATTTTACGTAAAAACAGAAAAATTTATTATTCTCGCGAACGTGACGAACTATTCGATCTCGTTTCTCATCGAATTCATAAAGAACGAACGTTCACGTATGATCAGATTATGATTCTTTTAAATTAAATTCAATGATCGAATTTCTCGTCGAAAATAGGAAAAAGAAAAAAAGAAAAAACAAAGAAATACCTAATACCTTAAGGAAACTTATCAAGGAATAATATCCGAGTAACGATTAGAAAAATCCATTCTACGATAGGGAAAGAGAAAGAGAGAGAGAGAGAGAAGGAGATGGAGAAAGAGTGAGAGTGAGAGAGAGAGAGAGAGAGATATCGTGGGACGTTGGAACTAAGCGTGAAGATGTACAGACCGTATTATATGGGTGGAAGCCAATTATTCGTACGGCTGACCCCGAAGGCAATGATAACTTCGGGCGGCGCATAATTTTGAGCAGCAAGATAAAGAGAGAGAGAGAGAGAGAGAGAGAGAAAGAGAGAGAGAGAGAGAGAGAGATAGCAGTACGTAAAGTTTGCCGAGCTTATAATGAAGATATAACCGAGGCGGACTGTCGAGACATCTTTACGTCCAAGACGTTGCTTGGCTTGTTACTCGCTTATGGGTACACACGAGACTACGATTCTCTCTCTCTCTCTCTCTCTCTCTCTCTCTCTCTCTATGTGTTACACTCCTTCTTACTCTCTTACAGATACTCTCAGCAACTCTCTCTCTCTCTCTCCCTTTGCCAGCTGATCCTCTTCGTCTTCACTTTCTTCCTCTTTTTCTTCTTCTTCTTCTTTTTTTTTCTCTCTCTCTTCGGTCTCTCTCTCTCTTTCTTTCTCTCTCTCTTTCTCTCTTCCCTCTCGAACGTTCCGCACGAGCGTTGTTGTTAATCAAAGACCACGAGCAATAACGACCGTACCACCACCGCGGGACCATTTAAATGCTCGGGGTCCCACACCAACGAGAAACTCTGTCCTCCTGAGGCCGAAGGAGATCCTCGAGATCGACGATACCCGTTAAAGGCTCTCTCTCTCTCTCTCTCTCTCTCTCTCGCCTCTTTAAACGCGAGAACGCGACGCTCCTCCGCTCCGACGTACGATTTACGCGGAGACTTTAAAACGTACGAGTGAATCGGTAAAGGAAGAAAGAGATAAAGAGAGACAGAGAGAGAAAGAGAGAGAGAGGGAGAGGGAGAGAGAAAGAAAGAAAGAAGGGCCGATCGAAGGGCCGGTCTTTGATAATGAGCAAGCGCTCGTTCGTGTCTCATCGATATCAAACCGAAACATCGCTCGTCCATATCTCGAACAGATTTTATTACTTTATCTCGAAAGAATTATTCTTGAATTTTGTCTTTCATTTTCTCGATTAAAATAAAAAGTAAATCGTTTATTAAAAGTGAAAGTAAATATTTGAAAATAAAATTAAAATTAAAAGTTCCGCGGTTTGGATCGACGATCCAAACGACGAAAGCCACGATCCAAATTATAAGTAAATAAACCGCGATCTTAATGATTAAAATCATTCGCGATATTATCATTCGAGCTGCGATCTTTTTCCTCTTCTCTTTTTTTTCTTTTTCGTACGCATCTAATCGAATGTACGGTTCACATAGCCGTGATCTATTTCGCGGTCATTCGCGATCATTCGAGAATAACGTACGATTTCTTTCGAACGACAGAGACGCTACGCAAAACTTTCCGATCGATTTAGCGAGCGAGAAAGAGAATGGAAAAAAAAATGATAGAATAAAAAAAAAAAAAAAAAAAAAAAGAGAAGAAAAAAACCCCGTAGATCTAAACGCGAATCAAAGGAATCTAATTGTCGCGAGATCGAAACGATTTTAACACGCGCGAACAAATATTATCAAACGCTGACTGACAGAAATCCATTTATCCGCGTATACCGAAGCGACGTAGGGAGGAGAGGAGTGGCGCGGTACGTTGCGGTGGGTGTATGTGGGGGAGGGGGTTGGTAAGGGGGTAGATGGTGGTGGAGAGGCAAGTGGGGGTAGGGGAGGATTGAAAATCGGCTCGATATATCGGCGCGGCAACTCAACAAACTCCACGAATTATTCTCCATCGCGGTGTTCATATCAATGTGGGTCCTAATTGAACGCGATTCCAATACTCGATGAGTTAAACAATTGTCTTTCTTGTGAAAAAAAAAAAAGCCGGATTCGCGTGAACCGATAATTATCAATAGTTTCTCTCTCTCTCTCTCACTCTCTCTCACTCTCTCTCTTTCTTTTTCTATCTCTATCTATCTATATATCTGTCTGTCTATCTCTCTTCATCTCTATCTCGTCCTATCTCTTTCTCTCGTAATGAAATATGAAAAATATGAGCGAGCGTATAGGTAAATCGTAAATACGTAGTTTAACACTGTGCACACAACTACCCAACGTGTATATCTACACACGTATAATACCTATATCGGTACACGTGTAATAATATGTATAATAATATCAATATCCATACGCGTATACACCCATACACTCCTCCCCTACTCCCTACTCCACATCGAAACGTTATAACATATATTATACATACATAAACATATATATATATATATATATATATATATATATATATATATATTCAACCTCGTCGAATTTTATCTCTTCAATATGTCTACCATGTATGAGAGGAAAAAAAATACAAGCCCAAAAAAAAATATACAAACGAAAAAAAAAGTGCAACGAGAAAGAGAGAAAGAAAGAGAGAGAGAGAGAGAAATAAAACAAGTAAAAGCATAGGGGAAAGTAGAAAATAAATATATTCGATATTAAGTTACCACGATTTCCAATTAAATTCCGATATCATCGTCCTTCATTGTCAACATCGTCGTCGTCGTCGTCGTCGTCGTCGTCGTAGTCGTTTTATTCGAAACTAGAGAGACCGGTTCTCGAGAGTGTAGATACACGTAATATTATAAAATAAAATTCTACGATCTTTATTTCTCTCTCTCTCCCTCTCTCTCTCTCTTTCGTACCTTCTCTAATAAATTTTCACGATAACGCGTATGCATTAGATCGAAAATTTCACGACAATCGTCGAACGTCTCCTGCCAGAATGAATCGATCGTATTCTCAAATGCGAATTGTACGTAGGATTACGTCGAGAACGTTAAAAGGGTTAAACGAACGAACGAAAGAATGGAAGAATGAAAGAACGAAAGAACGAACGACCGATGGACGCACGTAAAGAGTTCGATCGAGGAAGTCATGTCGTACCTTATTCGCGGGACACAGCGCACGTACATACATACATACATACATACATACATACATACATACATAAATACATACATATATACATACATAAATACATACATACATACATACATACATACATACATACATACATACATACATACATACATACATAGTTACGTATATATACGTACATACGACGTCCTGATACTGTACTGCACAACGAACAGAGAACAACCACAAGAAAGAATATATATATATATATATATATATATATATATATATATATATATATATATATATACGCCACGCCCGACTTGGCCCGTGCGAGCGCGAACCAGACGAGATTCGCATTATAATCCTATTACAGATTTACTTCTTTTGTGGTACATTTAAATCCACCCTCCCATCTACATTCGACGTCCACTTCTCGTCTCTCTCTCTCTCTCTCTCTCTCTCTCTCTCTCTCTCTCTCTCCCTCTCCAGTCCTTCCTTCGTTCATCCTCGTTTTATTCTTCATCTTCTTCGTCTTCGTCTTCATCTTCGTATTCGTATTCGTATTCTTCTCCTTCTTCTTCTTCTTATTCTTCGTCTTCGTCTTCGTCTTCGTCTTCGTCTTCTTACACCGGCACTACGGCCAACAACCTGCTCTTGACGGCCGCGCGTAAAATTGGCCGGAACGCATTTTTCCATTAGGCCGGTACCCCGAGCCACGTTACAAATTATAGGTGTACTCTTATTGGAGAGCCCCGATGAAACGAGGGAACCGATATGCGCTCTCTCTCTCTCTCTCTCTCTCTCTCTCTCTCTCTCGACGTTTTCCCCCTTAACCTTCGGAGTCGAACGACGACGAAGAGAAGACGACGCCGTAGCGATGACGTCTTCGTCGTTCTCCTTACAAGCAAAAAACCCCAAGCCCGATTCCGTAAACACGCTTGCCCTTTTGAAACAGGTGCTCTTCCATTACCGTCCGAGTACTTTCTTCTTCTTCCTTTTCTTTTTATTTTACTACTACTACTACTACTACTACTACTTCTTCTTCGTATTCTTCTTATTCTCCTTCTCACTTTTCTCCATCTCTCTCTTTTTCCCCCCTTCCTTCATTTTCTTCCTCCCCGTGCGTATATCCTTGAAAAAGTGGAAAAACGTATTACCAGTCCACCGGTGCGCGGAATACGTCGACGTCGACGACGACGACGACTACGACGACGACGACGATGACGACGACGATAATAACGCATGCGAAAGAGGAAACTCGAAAAAGTGGAAGGAGTGTCTCCGAGCAGGCCATTACCACTTGAACGCGTACATATAAACCCGCGTAAATTCATAAATACATAAACGTGGATACGTACGTATATGTACGTTGGTACATAAATACTCATATACATGGTATATACGTACGATACGTACGTACGATATATACGTATATATACATACTACATGAGTACCTCGCTGTGTATATCAAAGTATAGGCACGCGGAAATCAGTATCTCTACGATCCCGTTCCCGAGAGCGTAGCCGAACTAATCGATGATCGGCGACTTCTTCCATAGGTAACTATGGAAAACCGGCAAATGCGATTTTAATGTCGTGACGTTTCGCCGTTCGTAACCCAGTATCATACACAACGCCATAATCGGTCCCCATAAATGAAATCCGTTCTCGTACGTTCGCGTTCCCGCGTCCTATCCTAACGACAACCTATTCCCGGGAGATAATACAAGATATTTTTTTTAATACTTAAGAGTCAACCCAAAGACAGAGACAGAGAGAGAGAGAGAGTCTCCTCGATTCCACGCGAAGGGTAGTAAGTACAAGTATAAGTAAGTAAAGTAAGTAGAAAGAACGTATTAAAGGGATCGTAAGAAAAGTAGAGAAATATCAGAGTCGGTTAGGTCGTTAGTAATACTTTGTTACTGTGATCCGCTAACGATCACCACCCTTCTCTCTCTCTCTCTCTCCTACCCTTCTCCTATATACCTACCCTTCTCTTCTCTTATTCTTTACATCCACGAGAATCCCCCTTTTCTTTTACCACTTATTATATCGCGCGACGAACACATTTCCCCCTTTTTCCCCTTCGTACTTACTTCCACTAACACTACTATCACTATCACTAACACTACTATCACTACCTCGTCCTTTACTTGGAATATACTCGCACCATTATTCGAAGCTAAAAGGATTCGGCAATAAACAACGGTGAGTCTCAAAATTAGCCGTAGGGGTTCTCTCTCTCTCTCTCTCTCTCTCTCTTTCTTTCTTTCTGTCTCTCTCGTAATCTACGCGAAAATACAAACGCACAGGATCACCCCCCCAAAAGTCACACCGGCAAACGACGACCTTCCTTTTCCTTTCCCTTTTCCTTTCCTGCCCTCCCTTAGACCTTCCCTATCCCACCCTCCACCCTTCGATTCCACCCTTAACCCTCGTCCGCTTGGCTGGGCTGCTCGATGGATTAGCGATGTACCGGCAAAGAAAAAATATATAAGAAGGAAAGAGAAAGATAGATAGAGGGATAGAGATAGATAGATAGAGAGAGAGAGAGAGAGAGAGACAATCTACCCTAAATGGTGTTATACCTTTTTAACGTACTGTCGTTTTAATTTTAATAACGGCTGACCGTAAATATCTTCACGAGGACGTTTATTCGTTCCTTGTAATACTACTAAGAAACTGAACTTTTGTGTTTACTCTCTTTCGTTAGCTTTAGGATATATCGAGTGAGCGAGTGAGTAAGTAAGTAACTAAGTAAGTTAGTAAGTAAGTAAGTAAGTAAGTACTTAGGTCGAACTCACTCGCGAAAAGTTTGAAAGAAACTTCAATCGACGAGGTTTCAACATTAATTATGATAAATAGGAACGATAGAAGGAAAAGAAAAGATAAAAGAAATTTAAAAAAAAGCAAAGACCTTTTCAATTTGAAGTAATCCGATAAATAATAAATTGGACCCGTTAAATTAATTCACATTGATACATATATATATATATATATGTATGTATGTATGTATGTATGTGTATATCTTTTCTCGTACTCGATTTAATTCAAGAAAATCATCATCATTCATCCATCGACCGAAGTGAAAAAGAGAAAAAAGAAGGAATGAAACGAAGAAGAAAATAAGTTCGTCGATGATAGTAATACAGAAGAAACTTCTCAAATATCGAATACACACACACATATATATATATATATATATATATATATATATATATATACTCGAAAGAATTTTCTTTTTTCGTTTCAGGTTACCAAGAACGCGGCAGTATTGGATAACAAAAAGGAGATAGCGAATGATGCCGGGGTAGAGAGGATCATTGCCGGTAAGTGTATCTAATTACCCGTGGCGTTTACGTCAACGTTTACAGTGATTTACAGCGCGATTGTGCCGACGACCTTCGACAGAAAATAGATAGATAGATAGATAGAGAGAGAGAGAGAGAGAGAGTGAGAGAGAGAGTCACGAATCGCTGAGATGGAGAAGGATTGGAAAAGAGACGAGTGTTGTGACGGTGGTTCGGTGGTGTGTCGAGACAACGACGGTGTAGTGGGGTGGGAGGGTGAGAGATGAAGAAGAGATGAACTAAACGGTTCACGGCTAAAAACTTGTAAAGGATTCGGTCATTTATCATGATGTTGCCAAGCCGCGGGGCACTACGGGGAACGAAAGGGTCGCGGTAGGCTGAGGGTGAGGGTGAGGGGTAGGGTGGGAGGGAGAGGAATATAATCCACTGGACAGGCTAATCGTGGACTAACTATCCACATATTATCCAGAATAATTCCACGTTAGCGGGGTGGGCACTACGTGGTCGAGGGTTCACCAGCTGAGATCGTTCTTGCGTATCGGAAAAGGGATAGGGTGGGGGTGGAGGGGAATATAACACCGGTGTATAACCTAGAGAGAGAGAGAGAGAGAGAGAGAGAGAGAGAACGCTCTTCTTATTTCCTTTCCTAAATATCGCTTCGTTTCTTGATCTCGAGTATATTCTCGATTTGTTCCTTTTCTCTTTTTTCTTTTTTTTTTCTTTTTTTTATTCTCGAATCAACGTCCAGACATTCTTCGATTTTTTTGATCGTACGAAACGTGAAACATTTTTATGGGGATTATATATTATGTTGGGATTAACTTCGCGAGATTATCCAGCACGGATTCGTTCATAAAATATCTCCCCCTTGAGATTCGTCTATACGTATTGTATCTGATAATAGATAAGTATCCACTTACTTGCTTGCTTACTTATCTACCGCAATCGTCAATTATGTCTGACCGAAAGAAAGGAAAAAAAAAAAAAAGAAAGAACGAGAAACCGTCGCAAAGATCGATAATATTAATTCTTCACATATTTCCTTACTCTTTATCTTCCGACAAACGAATGAATGAATAATAACAATAACAATAACAATAATAATAATAATAATAATAATAATAATATTCCCCGATATCCGTGCCCATTCTCGCAGGGCACGGCTCGTTCGTTGGTCGGTCGTCGATCGTAACGACATCTGCAGGGAGAAAAAAAAAGGAAAAGGAAAAGAGATAAAAGGAACAAAATGAAAAGAAAAAAAAAAAAACAGAAAAATAAAAAAATAAAATAAAGGAGAAAACGAAGGAGAAAAAAGAAAGAAAGAAAGACAAAAAGGAAAGGAACGAAGATGGAAGAAAGTAAGGGAAGAAAAAAAAAAAAAAAAAGGAAAAAGAAAACGAGCACACACAGAGTGGGACGGAGGGGCGGAGCGGGGCGACGCGCGTAAAATCTTTCGGGTGGTAAAATTATACGGGCAGGTAGGTAGTTGTACACGCGAAACCATTGGAATTCGCGATAAAGCGGCGGGAGTTAGATTTTCGGGCTAGCACAGTGCAAATAACGGGGGCTTAACGTTAGAGAATTTTTATACGGACCCGGTCTGCATTACCCGTGCCCTCGTCCACCCCCAACCCCTCCCTCCCCCTCTCCCCCGTAAATATACCCCGACATGTGGGTGCAAATTTTGAAGCTTGTCACGCGTAAATAAAGTGAGCTCGACCGTGGAAATTAATTAGTGTACCAAAGGGCAAAACGTAGAGAAAATTGGCAGCATCGGATCGCAGGTATAATTGGCGAACAAATTTAATTAGTTACTCTGTTCAACACGTAGCATTCGGAAAATATTACGCGAGTCCGTGCTAACAAGTATTAATTAATGCAAAATAATGAAACGCGAGCGCCCCGTGTTATTCGATAACTCCGATTGTAGTCACGATTGATTCCGGGGGATAGGATTTAAAAAAATAAAAAAAAAAAAAAAATAAAAATAAAGAAAAAGAAAGAAAAAGAAGAATATAAAAAAAAAGGATTTAAAAAATAATATATATATATATATATATATATATGTGAAAAAAAAAGAGAAGAAAAAAAAAACATAGAGAAAGGGGAGAAAAGCTGATATTGAGTTACCGCCGCCACGTGAAAGCGCGTTACGAAACGTGGGGGCTTCGTTAAATTCGTCCGTGGCGTATTACTCACGTTACCTACTACCAAATCGAAAACGTAAACGAGAGGTAGTCGATAAAAAGACGACAACATCCATCATTCGTTTACCTTCGTTTACGAAACCCTTCCCCGCAAAATTTTCTAACGATTAACTCGAATCAAAAGTATCGATCTAGAGACGTATTAACGATTCTCATAGGCTTGCGATTCGACGATCCGGAAGAAAGGAAAAATAAACAAAAGGAAGGGATCATACTACAAAAGGATCTCGAGAAAGAGGGATCGATCCCTCTTGAAAGAAAACACCCGACAACAAACTTATCGACTCGTTTTTACGCTCTAAGTATCGAGTATGATAACCTGTACGTAAAAGAAAAAAAAAGAAAAGACCCTAAAAGGTGAACATTAATAAACAATTAAGAATAAGAGCATTAAAAATATTCATGCAAAATAAACGATTCAAAAGAAGAACATTAAAGACGTGAGATACGAAGTGTCCCCTAATACGTTTCGTTCCACGATAGTTAAAACCTTTGTCTCCGTTCGAACAAGGTAAGATGCGTTTGAACCGTTTGAAAAAGAAAAAAAAAAGAAAAGGAAAAAAAAAAGAAGAAGATAAAACGAAAGAAGAAAAAGAAAATAACAGAACGGACAGGCCGATCAACGAAGGAGACATACGGACGGACGGGCGGAGGGGAGGGGCGGGAGGGGATCATCGTTGTTCGAACAACGTGTTAGAGGTACCACACATATAACGCCTTCAAATTACAGACTGGCCAAAGTCCATCCATCATAACTGGGTCCTCGGAACTGAACTTAGGGTCCCCGTGAACCGCCCCAAACGTTTAAGTCGTTAGCAATTTCCTGCGCACGGGACCATTTTCAGGCCCAAATTCCATATGGCCCGATAATATCCAATAATATCATCGACCTCCTCCACAACGGTTTTACCATTCCCCAAACCCCTATACACCCTACACCCTACCCCTCTTCGGCCCTCCCCGACGATCGAATCCACGAATTTATCGTTTCGCGATAAATTATCGAACCTCTTTACGTCGACACGACCGACGTTAATTAACGGCCGAATTCTTGCCCCCCTTAACGATCCCTTTTAGTAATCGTTTTATAATTTTGTTTTTCTTTCTATATCTATATATCTCTCTCTCTCTCTCTCTCGTATCTTATCCAATAATAATTATATAATCTCCAATAATAATCTGATGATAATAATAATAATAATAATGATGATGATGATAATAATAATCTTTCCCTTTCTCCTTTTTCTTTTTTTCATAAATTTTTGATCGACGAATATGATAGGAGAAAATATTTATATATATTTTTCGTTTTCGAATGGAAATAATTTTTTTGAAGGTAAAATTATCATTAACATTTTTATCGACTCGATATATAATTTTTGTTTAAGCAACCAACTAGTCGATCTTATAGATGGAGCTAACGAATGGTAATGTTCTCGTGACACTCTTCGGGTAACGTAGTGCAATAGCTATCGGGCGAATTACGAAACGTTAGCGCTGAACTACCGAAAAAAAACCTAGCCACTTCTACCAAAACCAGTAAATATGATTGGTCTATAAAAAGGAATCCCCCGTGAAAATAGAATATTTTTTTATTTATTAAATTATTACTATCTTATGAATAATATTTAAGACTATTACAGCTATTCAATGTTTTTACGTTTTTTTTAAGAGCAACCATTTTGATTGGTTCTGATAAAAGTAGGTAGGATTGAAGATTACTTTATTTCTGTGTAAGTTATTTAAAAGTAAAATTCACTTTATTTTTTGACGGGGCAAGATATTTCTTTATAAACTTTTACACTTTAAAATAGTTTGAAAGAAAAAAAAAGAGCGAAACCAAAGAATGTCGAAAGGAAAACCGTGAAAATCGTTTTAATTAAACGTAACGTTTGAATATTTTTCTTCTCTTCGTTTTTTTCCGTACTTGTCAATAAAATGTATAAAATTTGTTAGTTCAGAAAAACGATATTGAAACGAGATCGAACTTCACGCAAACATGTAACTTTTTAAATGAAGAAAATGAAGAGAACGTATACACCGGCAAAGGGGATAATGCTAGCCCTTCAACTCCATTTATATTATTTTATGATGAAAATGAAAAATATCGGCATGTTGTTGAAGAGCCAGCACCACAATGGTTAATCGAGGAAGCCCTCAGCAAAGGGAACGGGATATACAAAGAGTACGTAAAATGTTCGTACACATGAAACTTATTTCACAAAATACTTTTACTTTATTCTACGTATAAAGAATTTTCTCTCGTTGGAAACTCATTTAAATTGAAATTCATTAAAAACTTACCGATAACTCAGAAGGGAAGGGCGCAAAAACGTGAAATCGATCAACAAAGAAATCGAGTAAGTTTGCTTTATCCTCGAACATCATGTTTTTTCTATTTTGTATATATATATATATATGAATATAATTATTTCTTAGCTACGAGAACGTTATTTTCGATTTGAAGAACAAACTTAACGAAACTAAAGCCGAGCTCGAGGAAGCTATAAGGAAAAAAAATTTCGTCAAAGAAAAATATAAAAGGTATATCGCATATGTATTATATTATCTTACCTTATCTCATATATATATATATATATATATATATATATATATATATATATATATATTCTTTTTACATTACCATTCACCATCCCTGAAATTAATATCAATTAATATATATTTTTTAAAGGATCGCCGAAAATTTACAAATGGAAGCTTGCAAGGAGAACGATGTGTTGCAAAAGAGGATCATACAAATCTGTACTACGGTTTTAGAAAAATTAGGATCCTCCGCGTTGTCGAACAACAAAGTCAATGGATCTCAAAATAATAATCGTAAATCGTCGAGATATTTTGGGAAATTATCGAAACGATTATATAAAAAGGTATATATGCTCGTCGTTCGCATATACTCGTTTCAAAATGACACTATTATTACAAATTAATATTATTAATTATTACAATGAAACAATTTACAATTAAATTAATTTCTTTTTTTTTTTCTTTTTCCATTAGTTACGAGTTGCAATCTCAACATCGAAAAAGTTAAAGAACGAATTGTCGAAAACTCGAAAGGAATTGAAAGCTAAGTCGAAGGATTACGAATCAGTGAACAAGTGTTTTACAGTTTTAAAAAAGGATATGGAAACTACCGAGTCGAATTTGAACGATTTAATAAACGAGAACGGAACGCTTCGTAAAAAATTCGAGGATATGAAAGAATGGATGGAATTGAAAATTGGTAGAGAGCAAAACGAGAGGGTCAGCGTGACGCAAATGCGTGAACTACCGAAATACAGAGAGCTCGCTAATTTGAAGAAAAAGTCTGAAGAGGATTGCGCGACCATCAAGCAACTACATAACAAGTTAGTTTAAACGACTTACCTTCAAAATTTCCATTAATACCTCTTCCCTTTTTTTTTTATATATATACTTTTTTTTTTATATTACATTTGTTTTTATAAATATCATTACAATCTAATAAGTACAATTATTAATCGGAAATACAATAAAATGTTATTATATTAAATTACAATAATAATAATAATAATAATAATAATAATAATAATAATATATACATAATAATGCGTATATTGTTACGATTGGAAATTAAAAATAATAAATAAATGAAGATCAATTGAATTGAACTATTTCCTAAAACGTTATTATACTTTCAAAGTATTGTAATATATAGATTTAATAAAATAAAAAGGAGAATAATAATTATACAGATTATTACGATCGGAATCAGCGAACGCCAATAAAGGATTTTTACTGAACAGTTACAAAGGTCAAATATCGGACCTTGCCAAGGAAAAGGATCTATTTACGGCTAAGATCAAAGAATTGGAAAACGAATTGACTGCACTTAGAGCCAGCAACGCACAACTCAAAGCCAAAGTATATAAATAATTCCTATTCGTGTGCACTATAACGTAAAGAAACGGTATAACGTAAATAAATGATTTTCGACAACGCAGATTACTTTAATAACCGAGGAGAAATTAAATCTCGCTTGCAAAATGGAAAAATCTGAAACGAATTTCAAACAACAGGTAACCAAAAACTAAACAAAGCTCTCCAAACCTGTCCAAATATTTCTTTTTTAAAAAAAAAATATGTTTTATAAAATTGCTTACAAAAATGTATTTCTATATATATATATCTACATACACACGCACGCACGCACACGCACACGCACACACACACACACACACATATATACTTCGTAAATTGAAAAACTAAATCTACAGAAAAAAAATTTGTCGTTGATCGATTGATAGATCGAATCTCGAATAAGTCAAAAGCACGATGAATCGATGAGGGAGGAGATCGATGGTGTTAAAATAAAATGCGAGGAATTGATCAAAGTTTGGAAAGAAAAATTACAAACTTTCGAAAGTAAAAACATCGAATATTCGAAAGGCATCAAAGTGAAGTATTTCTAACTAATAATATTTACTCGCGTTATCGTCGATGATCGACAATGTCCTTTTTGTAATTAGGAATTTTTGAAAAAAATTCACGATCATTGCTACGAACCAATTAACGGAGAAACAAATTTATATGGGGGCGAAGCGAGCGAGAGAGAAGCCCACGAGACGGCTTGTCATATTTTGAACATGACGCCCGAAGAACTGACGAAATTTATGAACGAAAAACCCAACGTGGTAAAGTGACTTTTTAAATGAACGCAAAAATTTGTCTGAATTTATTACGATTTAAAAAAAAAAAAAAAAAATCGTCCTCTTTACAATCATGCACGCACGCACGCACAGGTAAACAACACTTGGCCGGCAGATTTGAACAAGATCACGTCTAAGAAAAGTTTCTCGGATGATTTGGCTAAATTTTTATTCAAAACAACGCTCGACAAAATTTCTACGTCGGTTAAAAAAAAAGAAAAAAAGGAGAAAAGGAAATAAAGAAAAAGAAATAAAGAAGAGAAAGGAAAAGCAAAATACAATAATCTTAAATAAACAAATATACTAAACATTTTTGTCTCGATACGAATATATGTGTGTGTGTGTGTGTGTGGGTGGGTGTGTGGGTGTGGGTGTGTGTGTGTGTGTGTATTTATATATATATGTATATGATATCTCGTGCTTTCATATAGATAAAAAAGGGAGAAAAATGAAAGAGAAATATCAAAAATAATATTTTTGGCTAAAACCACTGAGAGTTATTCCACCATTCCCAATACCCACTACCTATCTACCTTCCAACCACCCATTAAACGGTAAACCATTTTCCATTTCCAATTAGCGGTACGAACTAATTGTTTTTTACCCTTTCACAAAAAAAAAAAAAAAAAAAAACAAAAACAAAAATGGGGAGAGAGAAAATCCGAACGTTATATCGTGGAATTTCCATTGTCAAAATTAATGAAGAGACGTACGTTTGATATACATAAAAAAGAAAAAAAAATGTCAGTTCGTTCTCTAACTTATTAATTAATATCCTTTCCAGTGGTTTCGATGGTTTCGGCAGGATCTGGTGCATTTTGAAGTCTTTCGAAGCCTATGGTCTCTCCAAAAATCTTTCTCCCGTGAATCCTCTCGTCGTCCTTTACGCTAACTTCTGTACCTATTTGCACGGGCCAAGGTAATTTATTATTATTACCGTCGTCCCTGTTTTGTATCTGACTGACGACGTTGTTGTTGTTGTTGTTGTTGTTGTTGTTGTTGTTCCTATCGTTACTCCCATCATATCCCGTCGAATCGTTCTCGTTCAAGTTCTCCTTGATCGAACCCTTTCTACGATCCTCGTCGTCGTCCCTGTATCCAACGTAAGGTGGACGATCGTAAAAGCTCGATCTCTTAGTAAAAGAATCATAACCGTCGTAGAGATGTCGATAACGATACCTGCTCGGATCAACGTTACCGGGTACACGTTCGAACGTACCACCACGTGTCGTCACGGTCGTCCTTGTCAATCCACCGTCGTACGCCGTACGATGAGGATAATTTCTAATATCAACGGGCTTCCTAACGATCTCCGGCAGGGTAGCGTAATAAATGATTCTCTTCGGTTTAGGCCCGGTCCTTGTTCTACCATAAATATCCATATCCACGTCCCTGTAACGATCGTAATAATATGAATGCTCGTTGTTCGGTAAACGCACGTAATAATCCCTTTCCATTCTATAATTTCGTTCGGGATACGATCGGTAATATTCGGTAGAGTATGGACGACGTAAAGACGGTAAATCGTAATCCCTCTCGCGTATAACGTTTCTGTACCATGGTAGATCGAGCTCGTCGTATGTTTTGGGAAAATACGTATCGCGAGATTCGCGATTGTCCGTGTAACCACGGCGATAATGACCCGTCACGAAATCGGCCCTTGGTCCGTGATAATTTCTTATACCGATCGACGACGACGACGACGACGACGACGACGACGACTCGTCATCGTCATCGGCGTCATTGTTCCGATCCCTATGGGGCTGTTCGTAAATCGATCGATGTCGAAACTCAACGGACAAGGGCTGTTTCGACCAAATCTCCGGTGAGGCTAATCTCGCCTCCCTTAGGGTCAACGTACTACCGATCCTTTCCATGTTGGTATCGTTGGTATCCGTCTCGCGGCGTAAACGATGATTAACGTCTTTCGATTTATCGTTTATCTTATCGACTCTAAACGATTGCTCCCAATGATCGATAGGGAATACCCTCGTGGTAAGTTTCGTTTTGAAAATCTTTTGTCGCATTGTCGTACTGTCGTTCTTCTTTCGATCGATCGACAAATACTTGCCGATCTCGTCGTTCGATATCTCTCTCGTATCGCTTCGATACGTTGACATATCCCTCGAATCACGTTCGATACCAACGTCCTGATCGGACAACGAATTCGGCTCGACGTTGTCGATCTTATCGGTTATTCGATTGTTAGGAAGATTTCGTAGATCGTTCATTGGTACGAAACGACCAACGCCGCTGACCGTGCGTACTTCGAAGGCAGATGTATCCAATCGTGGCCAGGACGGATGCTCTAAGAAATAATCGGTCTTCGAGTAAGGCGATATACGCCATGCTTGGCCAATACCGATCGCCTCGATCGATACGAGATGTAAGATTAAAAGGTTTATGCACGATCGCAGGCCGCTCATCTTGATTTACCTAAAAATAAATAAGAGAAATTTTAATCGACTCGAGTAAAATGAAAAAATTTATTTATATATATTTCTCGTTGATCAATTTATTATTCTTATCTAAATAGAGAGAGAGAGAGAGATACCTCTTGACAGAATTTACAAGATAAGAAATAGATCGAAAACGTAAAAGAAAAAAGAAAAAGAAAAAGAAAAATAAAAATAAAAAACCAAAATTGAAAAAAAAAAGGAAAGGAAAGAAAGATCAAATTGGACGGAATATGAAACGTTAATTTTTGTTATAAATTTTATGTAACTATAACGAGCTCTATTTTGTGCGTCAGTTTCACTCTTTTGTTCGATCCGGAACGAATGTCACACGTGCACTTTCCTCCGAGCATTTGCATGCCAATAAAAATAATATATAACGTGCGTGCTCGAACTAATTACAATGAATTCGTAACTGATTGCGATGAGGAATGAAGACTCTTCCTACGGTCTGTAAATCATCGGATCGTGTCTCGTTACATTTTTAAATATATATATCATTGGGTATATTGATTCGTTGGAAAACGTTACGGCCGTATAATTAACATTTAATTAAAGATTATTTACTCGATAATTAAACGAATGTCGTTCGAAAAAAAAAAAGAGAAAAAAAAGAAACGAACTTTTGTAAAATTCGTCCATAAGATATTGACGAACAATTGGTGTCATTAGTCGTCACGACGTGATAAAAAAAAAATAATTAAAGATAAAAGAACACGATCGACGATGATATGTAATAGATAAGAACAAAAAATAAATAAATAAAAAAAGAAACAAGTTGTTTGAAAATATCTAACCAAAACTAATTGAAATCGACAAAACGTGTATACGCATTTAACGAGAGTTCCGTCCGGTCTCTCGACGCGCTCGGATGAGATCGTTCTCAGGGTCCGTAGAACCGCTGCTGCCCAACACACAACTCGCTTCGACTCCCGATTCTCCATAACAAATATAATTTCCCCGCTCGTTTCCGCGGCATTATACACTGAGTTCCGGCCGGATCTACGATCCGCTCGATTCTTCGATTGTTTCCTACCGCCCGTACGCATACATACATACAGACGAACAACGATCACCATCGAACAAACACTTGGTCCGACTTCTAAACCTAAAAATCTCCCAAATCTAATAGACACGTCTACAAATATCCCTACGAACGAAATTACGTATTTTACTTCGAATTGATTCGCTTCGATATTATTTAATTTGATTTGATTTAATTTGATATTATCTGATTTAATTTCATTTGATTTGATTTAATTTCATTTGATTTGATTTAATTTCATTTGATTTGATTAAAGCTTTCCTTTTCTTTTTTAAGGATATTAAAATTAAAATGAAAACAACGAAAGCAGGAAATATTGCAACAAATTCGATCGTTATTTTATATCTACGAAAATTAATAAATTAAACATAAAGTGGAAGAGAAAAAGGAGATTATTTTGAAACAATCCGTCTGAAGGAGAATACTCGACGAATATATTGATAAAGGATTTATCCGCAGTATCCGGCCGGATCTACGATTCGCCCGATTCTTCGATTGTTCCCTACCGCCCGTACGAATACATACATACAGACGAACAACGATCACCATCGGACAAACACTTGGTCAGACTTCTAAACCTAAAAATCTCCCTAATCTAATAGACACGTCTACAAATATCCCTACGAACGAAATTACGTATTTTACTTCAAATTGATTCGAGTCGATATAATTTGATTTGATTTAATTTGATATTATCTGATTTAATTTCATTTGATTTGATTTAATTTGATATTATATGATTTAATTTCCTTTTATTTGATTTAATTTGATTTGATTTGATTAAAGCTTTTCTTTTCTTTTTTAAGGATATTAAAATTAAAATGAAAACAACGAAAGCAGGAAATATTGCAACAAATTCGATCGTTATTTTATATCTACGAAAATTAATAAATTAAACATAAAGTGGAAGGAAAAAGGAGATTATTTGGAAACAATCCGTCTGAAGGAGAATACTCGACGAATATTGATAAATGATTTATCCGCAGTAATATACACTGAGTTCCGGCCGAATCTACGATTCGCCCGTTTCTTCGATTGTTTCCTACCGCCCGTACGCATACATACATACAGACGAACAACGATCACCATCGGACAAACACTTGGTCCGACTTATAAACCTAAAAATCTGCCTAATCTAATAGACACGTCTACAAATATCCCTACGAACGAAATTACGTATTTTACTTCAAATTGATTCGAGTCGATATAATTTGATTTGATTTGATTTAATTTGATATTATCTGATTTAATTTCATTTGATTTGATTTAATTTCATTTGATTTGATTAAAGCTTTTCTTTTCTTTTTTAAGGATATTAAAATTAAAATGAAAACAACGAAAGCAGGAAATATTGTAACAAATTCGATCGTTATTTTATATCTACGAAAATTAATAAATTAAACGCGAAGTGGAAGAAAAAAAGAAGATTATTTGAAACAATCCGTCTGAAGGAGAATACTCGACGAATATTGATAAATGATTTATCCGCAGTAATATACACTGAGTTCCGGCCGAATCTACGATTCGCCCGTTTCTTCGATTGTTCCCTACCGCCCGTACGTATACATACATACAGACGAACAACGATCACCATCGGACAAACACTTGGTCAGACTTCTAAACCTAAAAATCTCCCTAATCTAATAGACACGTCTACAAATATCCCTACGAACGAAATTACGTATTTTACTTCAAATTGATTCGTGTCGATATAATTTGATTTGATTTGATTTAATTGGATATTATCTGATTTAATTTCATTTGATTTGATTTGATTTAATTTCATTTGATTTGATTTAAGTTTTTCTTTTCTTTTCTTTTTTTTTCGTTTGAAGGAGAATACTCGATGAATATTGATAAAGGATTTTATAACAATGGATCGGGACGAATCGATTTTTCAAGGGAGAAAAAAAATTAATCATACGGAAAAATACGGACGAATACGAACGTCAGTTCGATATTCGTATGTATAAAATACTGGTTAAAAAATTTTTAAAAGTCGATCGGTATTTTTTTATTTTTTTTTTTTTTTTTTTTTTTATATGAAAAATGTTTTGTTTTAATGAAAACTACGAATAAAAATAAATGAATTTATTCTTTTGATAAAAAAAATTCCGCAAAAGGATTGACGTTTCGATTGATATAAAAATGGATTGATGTTTTAAAAACGATTCGTTTCTTTAAAGGATGGTCGATGATTCTTGATAAACGATACGTTTCGATGGGCCTTAAATTCCGATAGTAACGGTTGCAACTATTAAAAAAAAAAAAAAAATTTGAAAAAAAAAAGAGAGAAAATATAGTAATAATAATAATAATAATAATAATAATAATAATAATAATAATAATAATAATAATAATAATAATAATAATAATAATAATAATAATAATAATAATAATAATAATAATAATAATAATAATAATAATAATAATAAACTGTTTGAGTTTGTGTCATAGGCAGGACGAAACGACAAGGCAAAAGACACACAACATAGCGGAACAAATAAATCTTCGTCGAGTTTGTACCAGTGTAACCACCGGCAACAAGGTTACGCCTGCAAAATTTACAGTTATGTCGGCCCACGAGACCGTTTCATTCCGCGTTTACTGTTCCTAATTATCGTGACGATAACGAGGAACATCGGTTGAAGCGCGAGAAATGTCGCGAAGTAATAAAAGTACACCACACGCGTTTATGCATCTCACGAGATTTAACGAGACATTCGAATCCTATAACAACTATGTATTTAAATGTATACAAATTAAATAATAATTACGTTACCGCTGCATTAAGCCTACCTTACTAATATTAAGTACCGTTGAAAATTAAAAAGAAAAGAAAAATACACACACACATATATGTAAAAAATAAAAAGAGACCAACTTTTTCTTTTTATTTTAACTGCATTATTGATATATTTTATATACATATATATATATATATATATATATTTATTTATTTATTTATTTATTCAATATTACATAAAATTTACGTGTGATTCGCTTATCAGTACCAATTTGGTTTCTTTTCTTCTTTTTCTTAATTATTAGTTTAGAAATTGGAATTTAAAAACTGTCTATGATAAAAAGAAAATAATAATAATTTCACGAAAAGAAAACTAAATTGCTAAATTAAATTTGTTAAAAATTATTCAATGTGAAGAAATGTAATATACATATACAATATATATTAAATATATTACGTATATTAAAATTATATATATATTAAATAAATATATGTAATTAAATAAATTTGTAAATATAAATTTATATATATATATATATATTATATATTATATATTAAAATTCAAGTTATATGTAAATGTAAATCGTTTACCTCGCACTGTTCTCCGTTACTTCAGTCGTGTCACAATGTCGTTGACTGATTCAGAGTGACTACGTTCAACTACGTTCTCTGTACGGTACGGCTTCACGATTTACCCCCAACTTCGTATCTGCATACCGTTCGTTCAGTTGTCATGGCTGAGACAACCATACCAACCGTCCCCTCCTTTCTCGACGCCCATACGCTCCCCATGCTTTTTCTTTTTTCTTTATACAAAGCCTTAAAACTCGAGCTCCGATATTCCTTGTGGTATAAAAAAGACAAAAAAAAATGAATAAATCTCAATAGTGACTCGTTGCTTAAACTCGCAATCCGTGTTCCTAAAATATGAAAGGAAAATTATTTTTCTTCTTCTTCTTCTTCTTCTTCAAACAATACTTTCCGAATTCATTTCATTTAATTATATTATGTACATATGTATATTCTTAACAAATAGAATATATATATATATATATATTTCCATTGATTTTACAATATAATTTCAGAGAAATTTTATTTATCACAGGACATTTTATCTTTTTGTATAGCTTTATAAAAATTTCGATCGATGAAAGTTCAAATGTCGTGGTAAAAAAAATTTTCGATATGTTTTATAGATATATATATAGATCCCGCAACGTAAAAAAAAAAAGAAAAGAAAATGCATTTGTTATAAGACATTATTTCGTCGTGTAGAGATTTTTTTAAATCGATCGAAATTTAAATATAAGCGCGAAAATGGTCTCGATATTTCTATCGATTATATAAGTACTAACTGTTCGAGTTGGTTACCATCGATGCGCTTCGCAGGTGTGCCAATATTACTAGATCTCTTCCAATCGTACCAACCTATGTTTCTAGGGAAAATATTACTACGTAGATAGTTTCATTCAAATGCAGCAATACAGACCTTAATATGCTCACAACGTTGAGAATCGATCGTCCCGTATATTGTACGAACATCGTGTAAAAATCATTTTTAATAATTTAGAAAATCACTATGTTTGATGAAAATGTATTGATCGATTAATAAAATACGTATAATATTATTAATAATTATAAAGAAATAATATTTTCACGTGTTACTATACCGAACAATTTAAAAATGACAGAAGAAGGAAAAAAAATTTCTTTTGGTTTTGCAAAAACTATTAAAAAACCTGTATTAAAAAATACACTTTCTCAGGAACAAAAAAAAGTCGATTATATTGAATGCCTCGATGACAAAGGTATTAAAGTAATTGGGTAAGTAACAATGATAATGATACATTAATAAGACTAAGAAAAAAATGTAACTATCTCTAACCTCGTTATTAAATATTAAACGTTAGACATTGTGTGTGAGAAGACGTTTAAGATTTGATTTTACACTATAGAGAAGAGGAGAAGAAAGAGGAACCTTTGGTCATTCCTTTGTTGGGCTCTGAAACTTGGCATGATAGAATAATCAATAAAATAGATGCAGATATATTTGAGCCCAAGCCAGTGCCAAACGAAGAAGCGAAAGTAAAAAATGATATTAAACAAGAGTCGAGTAACGAAATAGCTAATGGAAATGCAATACCGATTCATACAGATATTCCTCCAACGATCGTTAAGACAGAACCGACCGATACAATTACTACAGAAACGACATTGGAAGAACAGGCAGCTAAAGAAATAATAGAAGATTTAAAATCTACGGGAAAAAAGGAAGAATCCAAAGTTTTAACTTTACCTATAACGGAGGAGGAAAAAGCTTTGAGGGGACAGGAAGAAGTAAATTTATATTCTATCGATTAAATTTTGTAACGTTATTTTATGAGATAATATATGAAATTCCTCTTAAACTATATTACTTCAATTTTTACAGTCTACATTAGAAGATTACGAACGAATTCCAATAGATGCGTTTGGTCTTGCTATGTTGCGTGGGATGGGATGGCAACCGGGACGAGGAATAGGGAAAAATGAAAAGTATAAACTTGTTCCAATGTATAAATACTATATAGTAAATACTATACATATCTGTTTAAAAATATTATTCTCTTATATCATGCTTTATAGAGTAGTATCGACTGTTATACCTGAATTACGTCCAAAAGGGATGGGCCTTGGAGCGGACAAAGTAACATTACAAAAACAAGCAAATAATTCTAATGACAAACAAGAGGAAGAAATAAGGATTAAAAAGGGTACCTACGTGAAAATCATAAGCGGCAAATACGTTGACACCTACGGTCAAATAGAAGGATTAGACGATGACGCAGGAAGATTAATCATAAAAATGGCTTTGGGAGGAAATACTATTTCTTTGAACGAATTTATAGTTCAACCAGTTACAAAAGACGAATACATTAAAAAAGCGAAGGTTTTAAGTTAGTATATGAATTACATTTTCAATCTAGGGATCTTTAAAAAAGGTTCATGCATTTATGTATCTATGTTAATGATGATTGATAATGTATTTTACGATAAGTCAACGTCGAAATACTTTTTAAGGATCTCTATATTATTCCAATACCTTAATAGGTGTTGAAAGTTTAGTGTTTAGTATTTTATGACACTGATTTCAGATGTAGCAAAGTACGAGGAATATAAGAACAAAGAGGCAACAGAAATAGAAAAATTTCCATCTTCTGAACCCAACAATCAAAATAACGAAAAGGTGCACTATGAAATGATGGAAAGGGGTAATACCGAAAAGCACACCAAGAAAAAAAGGAAAAAAGATGATCACAAGAGGAAATCGAGAAAGCCCAAAAGACAGTCGTCGTCTGACAGTGATAGTAGTAGTATCGTAGAGAGAAAAAGTAGGAAGAGAAGAAGTTCTAGTAGTAGCAGTGATGGTAGCAGGCATAGGGCAAAAAAATCGAAGAAAACGAAGAAACACAAAAAGTACGAAAATTCGCCGGAACAATCGAGTAAAAAGCAAAAGAAGAAGGATAAGGAACGTGAAAGAGGAAAAGAGAGATATAGCCGTAATTGTGAAACATTAGATAGAAGGAAACGCAAACAAAAAAGATCTAGATCTGGATCTAGATCTAGATCCAGATCGCCGAAGAGAAGATCAAGATCCAGATCGAGATCGAGATCAGCTAGAAGATGATGTACATTTGTTAAAAATGCATTAATATTCCTCATTTAATCGCAAACTCTATTGTATTATTTCATTTATATATGATATTTTTTTCTCTCTCTCTCTTAATAAAACATATTTTTACAAAAACTTTGGTGGCATTATTTGTTTGACCTTTACAGAATTGTAATTACGTGCATGGCGCCATAATTACATTGATCATCTTGCTTTCTACGTGACTTATATATGACGATACTTAAGTTGTAGTGGTGTGTATTGCAGTGTATTGGATTGTCCGAAAAGTTCGTACCGATTTTCGATAGGTGGCATAAGAACAAGTCTGAACATATCCGAATAATTGAGAACAAATAACGTTCGTACGTATTCTGTAGGACGGTACTTCAGGCGTATTTGAACAAAAAACAAATTTCGGTTACGATACGTTAATATTTCTTATCGGTTTTATACGCCTTCGAATATGATAGCAAACAAATTGCGTTGTAGGCATGTGTATTTAATGCATTTTTTTATACCGGAAAAGCAAAAAATGCTGCTAAATCGGATAAACAAGATATGGACCGTTTATTACGAAGTCGCCGTAGCTGAAAGAACCGTGCCGAAACGATTTGCTAGGCATTAAGTTCAAAGGCTAATAATTACAATCAAGTATCAAGAACCTTCTGGTAAGACCCCCACAGACAAGAAGATCAAATTAAAACATTGCTCGTGGAATAGCCCACCCTATATAACACGTAAATTTTATGAAAGCATTTTTGAAAGCTTGGGCGGCTACATGAACAGTTTTGATTCATAGGTTTCCCTCCCCGATTTAACGGAGAAACTTCTGACGGATCGCATTTCAATTTAACTTTAAAATCTGCTCGAACTTTACGGGCAACTCCAATATTGGCGCTGTATACTCAACTAACCTATAAATACTATACTACATAAAAGCATATTCAAGCAATACTTTAGAACCATGTCAAGTATGTAAAATAAGCAGCAAACGTATAAAATCCAATCGATCAATATAAAAAAAAAAAATAATAATACTTTTCTAACCGTAAAAATAATAAATACAAACTGAAATGTTCTACTTTATTCGCAGGATTACGTATGGCCTTGGTTCAGCTTGCTGTTAGCGATGATAAATTAAGGAATATAACAAGAGCTATAGATTATATCGAACGTGCTAAGAAACATCGAGCAGATATTGTTGTTTTACCAGAATGTTTCAATTCTTCTTACGGGACACGTAAATGTTATAGATTATATTTTTCACGTTTTACTTGCTTCGCACAATGGCAAACTTTGTTATATTGAACGATCCATCTCGCGCATGTTTCATGGATTCAATGGACCCACCCCTTACTATTTCACGCTGAACGTGAACTATGGGCGTGTGTTCCTCGAATAGAAAAAAAAGACGATCGCCATAAATTATATTACGCAAACTCATAGGCTCCCAAAATTCGCAACGACCAATCAAACGCTTCGTATTAAAAAATGCAGTAAACATGGTCAGCGTATCGTATTTTAAAGCTACACTCCATTTTAAAAACGCTTAAGCATATTTTATATTACTAATATTGATACGTAAATTTTTTATAATACAAATTTATATGCGTGTACAAATATAGCTCATTTCAAGAAGAACGCAGAAGAAATTCCGGATGGTCAAACGAGCATTGCGTTGTCCGACGCGGCAAAAAGGAATAATATTTACGTAATTGGTGGTACAATTCCGGAAAGGGAGAGCGATAAATTGTACAATACGTGTACGATTTGGGCACCGGACGGAAAAATGATAGGGAAATATAGGAAGGTAATAATTTATGATTCCTAAAGCTCGATCTAAGAAAATCTAAACAGAAAAAGATCTGCTAAGATTCTTTTTATTTATTTATATATTTATTTTGTTATTTCTCTCACATAACTGAGACAAAAATTCCTGCTTAGAAGAAAATTAAAAAATATATATATATATATATGTATATATGTTGTGTGTGTATTCATATATGAATATGTCTCATTGAAATTTTATTGGAGAAAAAATAAAAAAGAAAAAAAAAACAACCCTTTTTACCGCTCGATGAACGAAGTAAACTTCTTTATCAACAGATGCATCTCTTCGATATCGACATCAAAGGAAAAATAACATTTCGCGAAAGCGATTCGTTGAGCCCTGGAAATTCACTATTGTCCCTCGATATATTGGGATGTAAAATTGGTATTGGCATTTGCTATGACATTCGTTTCGAAGAACTGGCGAGACTCTATAGAAATCAGGGTCTGTATGACTCCATGAATCTCGTAACTAATTTATTTGGATTTTTTACGATCTACAAATTATCGAGTCGTCCATTTTAATGGACGATACGTAATAATCATCTCATCGATTTGTTTTTTTTATTTTATTTTATTTTAATAATTTTTCTCTTTAATAATTCTCCTTCTCTCTTTATTTTTTCTTTCTTTTATTATTTCCTTTTCGTTCCTCATCAATAGGTTGCAAATTGTTGATATATCCAGCTGCATTCAATATGACCACCGGCCCACTGCATTGGTCGCTTCTGCAGCGTTCCAGAGCAAATGACAATCAATTATACGTCGCCTGCGTATCGCCAGCTCGTGGTTCTCCTCCCGGTTATATAGCATGGGGACATACACAGCTAACTGATCCTTGGGGGGAAATTCTTCATGAATTAGATTCCACGGAGGACATGATTGTCTCCGATATTGGTAACAGAGAATCTACTACTACTATTTATCATTGAACGAACGCACGAGGTTCCATTTGCATACCATTACGAATTCCTTCTCGTTCTCCTATCTCGCATCTCCATATTGAATTACTATCTGAAATTATTTCAAATTAAATGTTATCTGGTAGATCTCAATACGGTGGATGAGGTGAGAGCACAAATTCCAACTTTTTGTCAACGACGTACGGATTTATACGACACGATCTGGAAGAAACAGTAATATATATATATATTTTTTTTTAATATAAATAATAAATACCGTTGTTCTGGCATCAAAAATTATCAACACTATTTGTTTGCATGGGGAAGGGGGGTAGGGGGAAAGAGAGATTAGCATATATCGATTTGCATCAATAATATATATATATGTATATCAATAATACACTTATATGTGTATCAATAATACACTTATATGTGTATCAATAACATACTTATATGTGTGTCAATAATATACTTATATGTGTATCAATAATACACATATATATGTATCAATAACATATTTATACGAGTATCAATAATATACGATTATTTAATGCAAGATTACGAATTAATATAAATTGGAATGTCTTTCTTGTTAGAATTAATTGTAGAATTCCATTGATCCTAATTCCTTTGTCATACGAACTGTAAGATAATAGCGTTGTTACGTTAATAAATGCGAATCAGATATTTTCCGGGTGAAATTGAATAGTTATATAGTTCAACAGACAGGTTCAATATCATTTCAATGATTTATTGAAATCTCATTAATGTGGATTTAGAATGATTATTCATACATAAAAGGCCCCTTGATGATTAAACGACATAATTACAATGAAAAGTAATTACGTATTATCATAGCAAGATCATCATCGTCATCATCGTCATCATCATCATCATCATCATCATCATCATCATCATCATCATCATCATCATCACCACCACCATCATCATCATCCATTATTATTATTATTATTATAATCAAGATATTTCCTAGATATGTATTTACATCGAAATAGATTAATACTTCTTTTCTTTCTTTCACATCAGTAAACATTTTAGGCATTTAAACTGGTAAGCTTAGAGAAATTGGTCGATTAATATTGAATACAATGGCTTCTCGTCTGTCGGAGAGAACAAAATATCAGAACATTTTTTTTCCTTTTTTTTTTTCATCGCAAAAAGCACACCATCCTCAATATTACATACGTTCTCTCATCCGCTAATAAATTCATACATGTACACGCTTCCTTCCCCTCGTATGTATTTCTAAAGAGCACCGTAAACAATAACAATAATCACGCGACAAATCTTTCTCGATAAACAAACCACCATTATTATTTCCTCTTTATCGATTTTAATCCCAAGAATAATATCGATAACATAACATACAATGTATATATATACATATATATATATATATATATATATATATATATATATATATATATCTTTCTCTCGATTGTGATTATTAACAATCAAATAATTAATAATTAATTTCACAGAGAGACGAAACAAAGTTGATATGTTTAAAGAGATTTCTTTACCCACATTGTCACTTAACTCCCATGAATCTCCATCGGGGACACATATATATATTTATTTATTTACAATTGAAATCAATTATTAATCGCGCTATTGCGCTTTAAAAATTCATACAAGACAAATATATTATCTACCAACAAACATGTATGAGTATTTTTATACGATAAAACGGGGATACAAACGGGAGTGGAAAAGGGGCCTAACAATAACGAATAAATCTTTTTCTTTGAAAAATCGGACGAATTTTCTTCGCTATTGTCGCAATATAATACATACATGCATACATACATACATACATGCATATATATATATGTGTGTATATATATAACTTGGAAGTAACGTGGTCACATCGTTTCGAAGAAATTTTTTCGTTGATATCGCAAAGTATCGTGCATTTCTTTTTTTTTTTTTTTTTTTAATCTTTTATACATTTAATTTTTTTTTCCTTTTTTTTTTTTATTTATTTTTCTTTTTTTTCCCTGAAAAAATTGGTCACGTGGGACGACGTCGTTATCTCCAAATTTCGCACGTATCGTCGTAACGGCACGCAATTTATTTCACGAGAAGAATAAAGTGGAGAAGTTGAAGAAGTCGAAGAAGAAGAAGAAGAAGAAGAAGAAGAAGATGAAAAAAACGATATATATATATATATATAAAGATGATACATGTTTTTTTTTTTTTTTTTTTTTTTTTTTAATATTGTCCATACACGTGCGCGCGATTTAATTAAGCTCTGATAGAATAATTTTCGATTGCGTCGATATAACAAACGATATTATATAAATACCCTGTAGCGATGAACGGAGCACCACAATGAGAAAAAAAAAAGCAATTCCATCGATCGCAATTTATATTCAGTGGCCGTTTTACGTCCCCCTTTTCTTGAGACCACAACGTAGTCGGGGGTACACAGCTAACACTTCCGAAGGGATAATTAGGCCATTAAACGTAGCCGTTAAATAATAAACATACGCGTTTACATCGTTTATCTGTCGTACCCCCTTTCGATCATTATCCGTTTTCAACACTTTGCAGTAATGACGTTTTATTAATCGCGTCGGGCTCTCTTAATCATTTGAAATTGAAATTTATAATTTAATTTTCACTTTTTGATTTATATACATATATATACTTGTTTTTTTTTTCCTAATTTAATCGTGACATTTAAAAGTTATGTCTTTCTCTCTCTTTCTCTCTCTCTCTCTCTCTATAAAAAAAAAGAAAAATAAATAAATAATAATAATAAAAAGGAATAGAAAAGAAACATAGGCTTTAAATAAATATTTCGCGCAATATTTATTAATTAATCGTAAAATGATAAAACGCAAATAACGATTCTTTTGTTTTTCTTTTTCTTTTTTATTTTCTTTCTTTTTGATTCATCAATAAATCTATTATTACTGCAAAGTTAATATAGGATAAAGTATCTCGTGATTTTTATTCAAATAGATGATAGTCTTTCAATCGAATAAAATCGTGTTCGATGTTCAAACCTCGAGCAACGTTCTTCTCTCTCTTTAACACGTTGTAAAATTTAATTGCTCGTTTTGTCGTCGAATTTCAACAAAACTTTATCGCTCGTTGATTTCTCTCTCTCTCTCTCTTTCTCTTTTTCTTTCTCTTTCTCTTTCTCTTTTATACACACATGCTCTCTCTCTCTCTCTCTCTCTCTCTCTCTTTTTGTTGAAAATAATCATCGAGACTTCTCGTTTGAATGACGCATTAACTCGACGAATCCAATATCGTGGAGGTCGTGAAATTTTTTTTCGACTCGACCAAAAAACTCGATAAAATTCGTTTTCTTCGCTTTTCTACACATCCCATTTCTTTTTTATTTTTTTCCTTTTTTTTTTTTTTTTGATTGCTCGACATATTACGACACACAATTTTTTATATTTTTATTTCCATATGAATTTGACTCGACAAACGAATAAAATATCTGTCGCACGAACATGGTTTCAAATAAACGATACTCGAGGCGTATATTTACGTACATACATACGCGCATGCATGCATGCATACGCGTTTTACGCGTAGAAGAGACGTAAAAACCAGTCAAATTTTCTTAAAAAGCACGAGTGGAAATGCGTTAAAACACTTTGATCGTGTTCGATAGCGTGTGACCGAACAAATATGTACGAGATATATAAAAACTGACGTTTTCTAGATCATTTTTCGCGTGACAAATTCAACGTTATAATTTTTAATATTCACAAAGACCCGGGATAAAATTAACGTCAATTCTTTTTCATTGTAACCTCGGGTTCGATACGATTTCATATAACCCGTACATATATGTATCTGTGAAATACGTCGCACGTTAATTCGATTGATCCTTGCAAAAGTACATATAAGCATGCACAACATACAAGAGATTATTAATATATTAGTATTACATATAAAAACAATTTGTTTGTTTGTTCGTTTTCTTTTTCTATTTGCTTTTTTTTTTTTTTTTGTTTTTTCTTTATTTCTTTTCTCTCAAGTGTCGTCTAATTAATTACTGCGTTTGTTTAAGAGGAAAAAAATGGTCGGCCAAGAGTAAGGATCGATATACGCGTGTATATTGATTACTAGACGATAAAAACGATTTGTAATAAGAAGAATATATATGTCAGACAAGTAATAGTGATAAATAGAGGAGGGGAGGGGCGAGGGGGGATTAATTTTTCGTAATATCTGAAAAATTCTCTTGGTCCTGAACGCTATCCAACTGATACGGGATGGATATTAATTTCAACGCGACCTCATCGTTTTAACTCACGCGTTGGATCGACCAACTGCAATAAAAAAGAAAAAACCCCTTCTTAAATCCTATCCCTCTTCGAGAAAGTGCGATCGTAAAAATTCGTCACAAAATTCGCATCCTTCGTACATTTCACGCGTAAATACAAACGCGCTGGTACACTTTCAAAAATAAAAAATAAAAAAAAAAAAATCATAAAACTAGATCGTGCAATATAACGGATACACCGTATTTAACGCACTAATTCCATTTATCAAAATAATTTTATCGTTTTCATAAATGAAAAGAGAAAAAAAGAAAGAAAAAGAATTAAAAGACGAAAGTTTTACGAAGGTATGTATGTGTTTTTGCCAACGTGTTAAAATAAATATGGAATATCAAGCATCCTTTACAGTACCTAGATAACGTAGACAAAGTATTAAAATATAATGTACATACATACATTCCCTTGCAATACCGTTCATTAATTAAAGCTCTCCGTTACGCATATAAATCCCTTATCGATGTATCTTAAAATCCTTTAGGATCCTTGAATAGGTTCGTTCGATGGAATAAAGAAAAGTACTCAATTTATATTACCTTACTGGTCTCTCTAGGCAATTGCGCAGGATAAATTTAATTGGATGTCAAAGGATCTCTCTATTGGGAAGGTCGTATTCCGTGAAGTCGAAATGAACGGAAGGAAAAATCCTATTAACCGTGAATCGAGAATGTAATTAAAGATGGATATATTTTCCTTTTTGTCACACTTTTAAAAACTCATTCTATACACTTGTTAACTTTCTCATCGATTTTCGCCTCTCTCTCTCTCTCTCTCTCTCTCTATCTCTATCTATCTATCTATCTTTTTTCTCTCTCTATCGAACTTTACACTCGTTACTTTCAATCCTTTACTTTTCAAATTAGCAAAGCGGCCATCACTATATGTATATATATATATGTGTGTGTGTGTGTGCGTGTGTGCGTGTATATATAAATGTGTATATACACATACATGCATACATATGTACATACATAACTATGATGGATAGATCGATTCTTGAGAAAAAAGAAAAAAGGAAAAAAAGAAAGAAAGAAATGTAATAGAATGGGCTTAACTAACACCTGAACTTTATTACAATATATATATATGTATATATACGATGCTTCACCCGTCATTTATACATAATATATATATACATATATCAAACTTTTATACGAACGGAAATATATATATATATATATACGAGTACCTCAAACATACGTATATTTCTTGAAACTTCTTTCCGCCTTTTGATTAAGAAAATACTATCTCTATCTGTATTCGGGTCACTATGAAAGTTTTTTTAAACTTTCGACCACAGCACCCTTCGTGACTTAATGCCGCTCCCCTCGCTCAAAATATACATCTGTATTTACGATTACCACTACTATTGCCATCGCTACTACTACTACTATTACTACTACTACTATTATATTAACTACTAACTCTACTACTGCCATTACTACCGTTAATACTACTTAGAGTTTCGAAGTCATTATGGTCATTAAGATGGCGGCAAAAGTATATAAGAAACTAAATCTCTCTTTCTCTCTCTCTCTCTCTCTCTCTCTCTCTCTATTTCTCTCACGTTCATATAATTCTTTAACTCTACTTTAACATACTTACATCCTTTTCCTGAATTAGATGATATGTTTTACGCGAATTATGCGGCCGTTAATGTTGTCGCTTTTATGCGCTCGAAACGGACATCGCGAATTGCGTTCGTTTGGATATGTTCGACGTGGACGGGGAAATTTGCCCGGGTTGCGATAGCTCGTGACAAATTTTTTAATGGAAAATATCGTAACGCATTTAAAGCTCCATTGACGCGTCGATGAAAGAAAAGAAAAGAGAAGGTAAAAAGAAAAGAATAGAACGAAAAAAAAAAAGAAAAAAAAAGAAAAAGAATCGCGCGAAGCGTGACATTATGCGCAATAATCGCGATCAAATTCTTTCCTTTGAGGTCTCGCGAAAGGAATAAAGAAAATATAATTAAAAGCTTTAGAGGTTATAACACCCCTTCCCATCCATCCAATCATCCCGATAAAGACGGTCGCTCGAAAAAGAAAAAAGAAAAAATAAGATGCAAGGGAAGATACAAGGGACAAAAAACAAAGAAGGGTCTCCTTCAGGATCGATCGATTTATAACCGGCGGTCTTCGGCGAACTACTCACTACTCTCCTCTATCCCTCTCACTCCCACCCACCCCCTCCCTCCCTCAATCGACCATTGTATCTTCGCTTCAACGACACTTGAAATGACGATTGAATTTCGTCTATCTAAAATCTAGATTATTATTTAATATATCGAAAAAAGAGACGATAAGTATCCGGAGGTATTTACGTATGAGAAAATTCTAAGTTACATATAATATGTGTATGTATATATGCTATGTATATATGTAATGTGTCTCTCTCTTTCTCTGTGTGTGTGTGTGTATGTGTGTATGTATTTATGTGGGTATGTGTGTGTGTGTGTGTGTGAGTATACGCATATCCAGGGGACATCACTTTGCATCTAATCACAGATCGGTTCTAACTAATGCGCATCGTATACAAACGATCAAAGACCGCTTTCAAAGACGATACTCCGCGTTTTCTCTTTCCCCCGTTTCTCCCTTTTCCCTCCCTTTTTCAAATCATTCCCAAGTCACGTCCTCCCTTCTTTTTATTTATCGCGAGACGTCGCCCATTTCGGCCAATGCACAAATCCAGCGAATAATCCCGGCTAATTGTACGTAGTCGACCGATAAATTAATTATCACGATCCTTTTTATTCATCTCATCCTCCCCACGCTATACCTCTATCCTTCTACGATACGTCGGGGACGAGCAAAAAAAAAAATATTTGGTTAGATGAAAGGAAAAGACAAAAAAAAGAAAAAGACAAATTCTCCACCGATACTTTCCGTTCGTTATCTTCTTTCGTGTCCTTTGCGAGCTAACCTCTTCTTTTATTTTTTTTTTTTTTTTGGTTTTTGATTTCTTTTTTCTTTTCTTTTCTTTGCTTTTTCTTTACTTTTCTTTCGTGCCTTTTTATTCGCCGATCGAAAAATTGTCGTGTAGAATTTAAAGATTGGATTCGTAGCTTACGTCATGAAAAACGTCGATCGGTCGGCACTCGCATGATCGCATATTACGATCGTCGATTCAAATATCTTTCTCTCTCTTTCTCTCTCGCACACTATTCGCTTTATCATTCTTTTCGGCTTTAATGGAAACGGATATGATCGCGTTTAATGGATAACGGTAAGGGCAAGTACAGGAACAAAACGGTAAGATTGGATTGGTCTCTTGGAACTAGGGCAGGAATAAAAGGGCGACGAGAGAGATCGTCAACCAGAATGGTCCTTGATCGTGTATCCTGGATGATGCGTCGACTATTATCAAATCCGGACCGTTCCAATCCAGCGTGTCGTCCATATCGTCCAAACACTCGAACTCGCAACACCGCTCGCCAACGCGGAACTTCTTGCATCTCTGAGAAAGTAAAAAAAAAAAATTGATTTTTAGGACTACAGTAATCCTCGATTAACAAAATTATTATTAATTATTAATTCATCAAAAGTATCACTAATACTGTATGTATATATATATACATATATATATGTGTGTGTGTGTGTGTGTGTTTTCATTTCCTTTTTTATAACATTATATCGCGTTGATGTATATTGGCTCGGTAAATGTTTCTTTTCTTCTTTTATTTTTTTACTTCTTTTTTAAATTTTCTTAATGAATAATTATGAAAATAAGCGAAGAGTAAACGAGATACGATTTCATCCTCAATTAGGAATATTTTTAAATAATATCCTGAAAATTCTTGGACGTATGAAACGCGTTATATTTTCTCTCGTATCGACGTCGTTGGTATGTCTACACACAACGTACACACACACAACTCATAACTAACGTCAAGATACTTGGCCGAGAGCCTATACTTCACTTTCAGTGCCATTAATGTTCTGACATTTTTACCGTCGGATTGTCAGTACCTTATCCTAAAATTAACTTTATCCCAGGCACGTTATATTATAATTACCTATGACAGAAAAAAAAAAAAGAAGAAGACGTGAATCGAACACGACGTTTGATTGATCTTATCCGTTTAACGACGTTCAATTAATCGATATAAAGAATACTTTTTACTATCGACCTAGTGACAATTTTCCTCCTCGAATAAACGATCCCGCGAACAAAATACATATTATTCCAAAGACCGATTAGAAACCTCGTTGGTTTCTAATCAAATAATTTCCCTTGATAAAGCCATTTTACAATCAATTCAACCGTTGGAAGCCTCATTAAATTGATACCTATAATTTATATAAACTATATAATAGAGAGTGCTACGTAGCTATATATATATATATATATATATACATATATGTGTGCGTGCGTGCGTGTGTGCAGGCGTATCGTTGTCACGTTGACTGAAAAAGGATTTGTGTCTTCTAACAATAGCGTCGTTTTTCAATAGCTACGGTCCTGCGATTCATCCGCAGTGATTCCGCCGAGACTTTAACGTTTCGCTTGGCTTCCAACGACTTGTTTTACGAAAAGACGAAGTCGATCCCTTTAAGTAATACGACCTTCATTTACTCAACCCTATCCTTCTTCAAAATCGACTATAGTATCCATTATGGTTCTCTTAGAACAATAGTAAATAATTGGCACCGTCATCGTATCGCTTCGACTAGTGAAATCGATTCGCTCGACGATCGTCCAAGTATTTCTATTTTTCTTTTCTTTTGTTTCATTTTCTTTTTTTTTTTCTTTCTTTCTTTCTTTCCTCTTCGGTCATTTTCTTAAATTGTCTCTTACGACACATTAGGAAATTACAACGACAAATTGACAGGGGAATAAATGCGACGACCAACCCCGTCGGCGTTTTATCTTTTTTTTTTTTTTTTTTTTTTTTAAGAAAAATAAGTTCTGCAATT
>OU964968.1:7496151-7556151 GCA_918808275.2 Dolichovespula sylvestris
ATGTGACGAACAACGCGACCATAATGACATTTTCTTAGAGTCCCGTGATATGATATAAAACGGATAAACCTGTAATCCACGTCGTATAAATTTAATATGGATCATTAATAATTGAAACAAACTAAAAAGAGAGAGAGAGAGAGAGAGAGAGAAAATTCGTACAACGAGAAATATAAATATTTGAGTGAAAATTTTCTTTCGTAACTAAAAACCAAGTTTCGTTGTCTATACCTTATAAATATTGGAAATCCTTTCTCCTCCGGCTATCCCAACCAGGAGTAATTTTTCGTTACACAGAAAACGGGAACGTTACGAGTACATTGTAAAAAAAAAAAAAAAAGAAAAAAAATACGTCGAAATATAACTAACGAAGGTCACGTAGCCTCTAGAATAATATCTTCGATCGATCGCTACGCAAGACTGTCAATTTCAGCGAAGTTTCAGTCAGAAGTACATAATACATACATGCATACATGCATACATGCATACATACATACATACATACATACATACATACATACATACATACATACATACATACATACATACATACATACATACATACATACATACATACATACATGCACGCATACATACACACACACACACACACACACACATGTGTACAAGGAATGTACAATGAATTCCGTTCTCAACGATAAATTTTCTAAAGGAATCTCAATGTAGGTAGTCGAAAGATGCGATCCATCGTTTATGGATCATGGCCCAACGTGGACAAGAGTTTATATATGTATTTATGTACGTACATACGTGCATACATACATACATAAAACCAAATTTTCAAAGATTTGACAGCTATAGGAAAACACGTGGGGTGGGGGGAAGGGGGAAACCAAAGTAATAAATTCTTCTTCTTCTTCTTTTTCTTCTTCTTCTTCTATTTATTAATTTTTTTCTTTTCCTTTCCCCTTTTTTCAATTTTGCATTAGCGCGAGCGAAATGAAAGAAATTTCCATTTCGCTTTACATGTTAAAGGGGTGAAACGTTCTTTTTTCACTTCTCTTTTTTTTTTTTTTTTTTTCAAAGAAAAATAAGAATATATCCATTATGTTTATTTTCCTCGCAAATAGGTCTGTACTTTATTTGTCATTGCATTAAGCGATATGAAAATTTCAAACAAATTAATGGAAGGTTTTCTATCCAAGCAAAAAAATAAAAAAAGAAGAGAAAGAAGAAAAGACATGAAACAAAAAAAAAAAAAAAAACTAGGATTACCATTAATTTATTTATTTACCTGTCCGTTATAAAAGTAATATCGATCGTAAGTGAAGTTTTATTATTTATAGATCTCTATCGACTATCGAGGAAGGTCGAAATTCTCGCGAACGATTGAACTCGATTTAGAGTGAAACTCGGTTTAAGGAATATTCAATGTGCCGTATAAGCTTATATACGTATGCACATATACATTGAGTGGGCGTGTATGATCAACACAACCAAACACCCACAGTGTGTGCGATCACTGTGTCGGTACGTCACGATTATTCGAGTACGGTGAAACGAATAAGAAAAATGTGTTTACTTTCGAGGCCGCATATATTGTTGTTCACTACCCCCCCTGATTTCGGGGCTGGGAGAGGGAGGGGTGTTTTGTATTTCTCGTAAGATCGAAAATGCGTGGGTGTACGTTCACCCGTGTGTGCGTTTGTGTATGCGAAACCCGTTAAGTCCACTTTTCTTTTCATTCTACTGCCGTTTAAGTCTATCAGAAAACACTTCATCTCGTTGCTTCGAGATTTCTATTCGTGTTTACTCGTGCTATCTCACTCTTTCTCTCTCTCTCTCACACACACACGCGCGCGCACACACACACACACACACACACACAGATTCGCACGCATACACGCAAACTTTCTTCATTTCTTTGAAAAGAGAATAAGCAATCAACGCGCTCGTGTGGCGACAGACAGCGACGAATGACGTGATATTTCGTGATGAGCCATGAAATCAAGTTCAAATGCATTCCGCAAACGAAATTTCAATCTCCAACAAACTTCGATGCGACAAGTTACTCCAACGCGCGTCATCTTACCCGTCGCGTTTCCGAATTTCGAGCGATCCTCTTAATCTTTTTGTTTTTGCTTTTTGGAGAACGACTCCGCAACGATTTTGAAAAATATTCTTACGGCTTTTCAAATGAGAACAACGATTGCTTTTATCTCTCTCTCTCTCTCTCCTATTTGTAATTTTTTTTTTATTTCGTTTTCATTTTACATATTTGATTTCTTTTTGTTTCATTTCCTTTCCATCATTTCATTTACGTTTCGTTTCGAACATACAAATTTCTGTATTCGTTCTATGCGACCCGTTTATTATGCATAGATCGTTCACGGATATAAATTTGATGAGATATACGATGATAAATTTATTCCAAAATATCATTGTTAATTTCGATAATATTCCAACGATGTATCATTAGAAATATCGCGATGAATGAACAATCGCGAAACTTTTTTGACTCTCTCTCTCTCTCTCTCTCTCTCTCTCTCTCTATCTCTCTCACTCTTTTTTCCGTTCGAGTGATATTGTAATGATATTATTTGGAAAAAACAAAGAAAGAAAAAGAAAGAAAGTACTACAATGAAAAAGAAATAAGTACTACAAATAATTTTCACAATTTCAAAGCACTTTGTTGGCTCTAGGAAAAAAGAAAAACAAAAAAAATATATATATATATATATATATATATATATGTGTGCGTGTATATAGATAAAAAGTATACTCTCCGAAGATCTAGCGATCGTACTGCAGAACTACTATCATCGCTGTCAATAAATCAAGATCATTTAGAAACGTTGAACGACCTAAATTTGGTAACAAAGACTATTCTAACCCCCCACACACCCACCCATCCCTCCCCCTCCTTTTTACGTGGCGTACAAAGAAACACGATTATTTACTGCGTTACGAGGAAAAATGGGAATGAAAGTATAGCGTGTACCGATAAGAAAAATAAGGGTGATAGGCGAGAAACACGGGCTAGTACACGCGAACTCTAATAACACAATGTAGAATGTAGATTATTTCGATGGATAAACGAGCTTTGAAAGGCTTATAGGATGCATCGTTTACGACTAAATAAGCAACGAAACGATCATAGGATTGGATCATTTTACGAGAGGATCCGAATCTTATCCGTTTAAAGTTGATAGGATTGATTTAAAAAAAAAAAAAAAAAAAAAAAAGAAAGAGAAAAAAAGCAAATAAATAAAAAATGCCTCGAACAATGATTATCGAAGTAACATTAAATAGAATTTAATTATTCGATACTTCGAAATTACTCGCATATAACGGAATCGGATGTATATAATGCATTGATTTTTTCATGTCCATGTAATACGTAGTATATAATAGATGTTTTTATTATACTAAATAAACTCAGAAAAGAGAGAAAGAGAGACTCATTTAAATTACTTCATGCAAATATCATCGATGTTATCGGTAATATCGAAAAGGTTTATGAACGTAAGTAAATATTATTAAGTAAATATTCGTGAAAACCGTCTTACATAATTTAATCGTTTGTGCCGACAACGTCCTTTTACCTTTAAAAAAAAAAAATATATATATATATATATATATATATATATATATAAAAGGAAAGAAAAAGAAAAAACCGACGACAAACAGAACAGACTGTTTTGGACGGTGCGATAAAGGCGTCGAAACTTGGAAAAGAAATAAAGAGGAAATAACTATTGGACGAACTGGTAATAAATGATTCGTGGAATTATACGAGTGATAATACGATTCGATAAATCGATTTAACGCGCTTGTATTGTACTAAACGATGGTTTATGAGATATTAAGTGGATGTTGTTGTTCGAAGGCGGGGAGGATTGAAACGTCAACGTATCCATATCCTATTCGGAATGCGTACGAATATGGACGTCCACGTAACGTAAGAACTGAAACGATTGAGAGAGAAAGACGAAGAGAGAGAGAGAGAGAGAGAGAGAGAGAGAGAGAGAGTTCGATGTGCTTTTACTATTAATTTAGTATAGCGTCAATGAGAATGTCAACAAAGGCTTACCCAGGTCCAAACGTCGGCGTACTTTCTGCATCCCTCGTGCGTCAAGTCCGTGCCCATGTGCCCGACGATTTTCAAGAATACTTTTCATAGAAAAAAAAAAAAAAAACACGAAATAATTAAGCGGTATGACAAAAAGAGAAAAAAGAAACAAAAAAGAAAAGAAAGAACAGGCGAGAAAGTTTAAAAAAAAAAGAAAAGTATAAAGTATATATATATATATATATATATAGAGAGAGAGAGAGAGAGAGAGAGAGAGAGAGAAAAAGAAAGAAAAAAAAACTTGAAAACTTTTTTCTAACCAACGAGAAAATTCTTCTTTCTACTTTATAATATAGTCGCGCGCGTTTCGAATAGGACAAGTCGAAGAAAGTAAAATTTGTTTTCTTTTGAAAAATACTTAATAATATCTATCAAGGTACATACGTATCTATATATATATATATTTATATAAATATACGTACGTATATACGTAGGTGTATGTATTTATGTATGTATGGTATTTATACGCGTATGCGTTTTCGCCAAAGAGTCGTTATATCGTTCTGCATGCATGCATGCATGCATGCGAGCGCGTGTCCTCGGTGGAAGCGTCCGACCAACTGACTGAACTCTGTCGCAGTGAGAGAGCGCGGGGACCACCGCGGGTACCTGGGTCGATCGAACACGTTCTACACCCCTCCTCGGCGCCAACGTCAAAGCCACCCCCTAGGTGAAGCGCAACGCACCTACCATCACCACCACCACCACCACCACCACCACCACTACCACCACCACCACCATCTCAACCATCACTACCACCACCACTACCAACGACAAGGTAGAACGAGGATGAAACGAAAAAGGCGCAGAAGTGTAGTTTCCTGCAACCAGAAACTACACTCTCTCCGTGATACTTTCCCCTCTTTCAAGGTCATCGATATTACGATCAAAATCTTTTTTTCACCTCCCTTCCTTTATAAAACTTTCATCGTGGAGGAGGATCGTTTTGTTTTGCGTGAGTATGCATTGTGTTATTTTTTTCTTGGGGGAGAGCAAAATGTTAAGAGTAACAAGTTAAATGAAGGAGGGACATTGGCGAAGTTTGTTCAGGTTGTTTGAGAAATTACGAGGAAAATTTATTTTTTTATTTAATTTTCTTTTTTCTTTTTTTTTGCTTTCTCCCTCTCTCTCTCTTTTTTTTCTTTTTTCTTTACTTTTCTTTTCAAGCGTGCTCTAATAAGTTGTCGAGAACAGTAGTGGGTGAGTAATAACAAAATTGAAATTATTCGAAAATATAAGGTTGAATGGAGATCGCTTTGAAAGAAACAAATTAAATCAAATTGAATCAAAACAAATAAATGGTGAACGAATATTTTTTGATATATATATGTATGTATGTATGTATGTATGTATATAATTTTTTGTAACTGACAATTACCTCTTTAACACTTTCAAATTGAACGGTAAATTTCTCGATCATTCGGTGCTCCACGTTGAATTCAAATGTGGAAAAAAGAAACAAATTTTCTTTTCCACGCAGGAGATTTAAATTCGCCAAACTGTTTGATGGTTTTCAAAACCGACGATATCCTTTTAAAAGATTTTTAATGTCTCCCAACGAAATGTTTAGCGAAGTTTAGAGGAAATTCGTTTGAAAGTGTATGGAACGTAGCCAATTTTACTAAGGGAGATATATTCTCATGGATTCGAAATTCCTGTGGTTGATTCGTCGTAAAAAAAAAAGAAAGAAAAAAAAGAAAAGAAAAAAATAGAAGAAATCTCTTTTCGAGAATTTAAAACTTACTCGTGACAATGGTTGACATCGTCGTTGAAACGTGGCTATTTACGTTTTACGGATATAGACATATCCGTCCTGAAAATTTGTCAAAAGAAATATAGACATATTCGTAATATAGACATATTCGTCCTGAAAATTTGTCAAAAGAAATCGTACGTACGATGCGTATATACGAAATCAATGAATCATAACTGATCACAATAATTGTCTTAAAATAATATCACCGATGTGTAATAGTAATCTCCTAAAGTATATACAACATATGTATAAATTCTAGTATAAAATCGATCAATCGGATTTGTCGAGCCTTTCAATTAATCTCGACGGTACTTATTTTATATTGTTCAACGTTAAATTAATCCTTACGTTACTACTTAAAAACCCCCAAAAAAAAGGAAAACAAAAATGCGGACGAAACGAAATGATAAAATAAAAAAAAAATTAAGAAAAGAAACAATTTAAAAGCGTTCTACTTAAAATAAAAAAAAAAATAAAAAAGAAAAAAAAGTGATGTCCCTCGTATTGTCAGAAAATCATCTATTCTTATAAGATATATATATATATATATATATATATACAAAATTGTCATAAGAAAAAAACTGGATGGCTCAAGGAGAACTTAAAGTCTGATGACATTGCAAGGAGAGATAGAGGTAGAAAGATATATATATATATATATATATATATATATATATATATATATATATATATATACATAGAGAGAGAGAGAAATAAAGAAAGGAAAAGAAAGAAAGAGAACAGAGAGTAGTATCTCGAGGCTGTAGTTAAATTACCAGCAAAAGAGACGAGGAAAGAAAAGGAACAATACTAAAGGTTGTTTTTGCGTTGTGAAAGCAGAAAAAGGAAGAGTGGTGGTAAGAGCGGCGTGGGGTGGGAGGGAGAAGGATTGTAAGTTTGATACAAGGAAGGAAGGAAGGAAGGAAGGAAGGAAGGAAGAAGTGTGCAAGCATAAGGGACTCGCGAAAACGCGCGAGTCGTCGTCGTCGTCGAGGGTACTTTGTGAAAAAACAAAAAAAAATAAAAAAATAAAAAGAAAAAAAAGGGAGCGAGTATTAAAGCGGCCGGGTAAACGGATAACGCGATAAAGTACTTACAAGCTTAAACCATTCCATCTTTTCTTGCTTCTAAAGGATCATTTTACTTCGACAAAAGTTCCTTCGGGAGAGAATTAGAGAGAGAGAGAGTGTGCGTGTGTGTGTGTGTGTGTGTGTTAAAAAAAAAAAGAAAGAAAGATATTCCTCGAAGAGACAGCCAAGATAAAGCTAACGAGATCCTTATCACGAGTCTGGCATATCGAGCGAGTATAAACATTCATACATCTTTCATGACATCGATATAGGATAATCTAATACTTCGTATAACTAAAGGATTCTAGTCTTCTCTATGAACACGCACGCAAAGGTCTTTTTTGTTCTCTTTCTTAGCTTACAAGATTTAACCGAGTGACGTAAAGTGGTCCTATACCACTCTCTCTTCGTTTCTTTTCATCCGTGAAATATGTCCATTTTCGAAATTGGATTGTCTCTTTATAATAGATCGATTTTGATTCTAACTACTTGAAACAAATGTGATATATATATATATATATATATATATATATATATATATATATATATATAGAGAGAGAGAGAGAGAGAGAGAGAGAGATTTTATTTTTTTTTTTAACTAGAACGTGTGTGTGTGTGAATTGACGAGTGGTGTGCGTGTGTGTGAGCGAGATTACATACTATATAATTAAACGTACGCATTATTATCGTAACGACGGTCACGTCATTGTAACGAACAAAAATCATCAATTAAAAATCATAAAGGTATAGCGAGGATAAATATTATTTCGATATAATTGGTTTTTCAACGAACGAAAGAACAATAATTTCATTTAATTTCGTTTTGTCACGGAGTGTTGCCCAGTAATATGTTGAAATACGGATGAATATCTATGGTATAGCAATTTCCAATATATTGTGCTTTATACGTAAAATTTAAATCAGCACCATATGGCGTCCAAGATCGTGCATGGCGAATTCAATGGTTATATGTATGTGTGTGTATATATATATATATATACCATGTATATACATATACGTCACTTGTCGTGTTCCACCATGCAATGATGATCTCCCATGATTATATTACGTATCGATGGAAAGTGCCTCACGAATAATTGACGCAGGAAACCAAATTAAAGCGTTCCGGAGTAATACCGACTTTATTCGTCTATTGAACGTCTCCTCGTAGAGATTTAAATGGATTAAAGAACGATGGTCGATTGTCTTTGTTGCGCAAGTGTCTACATATATACATATATATATATGTGTGTGTGTGTGTGTATATATATATATATATACGTGTGTGTCCATAAAAAAAAGAGTGAGAGAAAAAAATAAAAAAGAAATGCTTTTAAAGTAACACGACACCGATAACCGATAACGTAAAATGTAATTATGATGAGAAAAATATTGTAAACCAAAATATATAATATTTTATATTTATAAATCGTTATTATAAAATTATAATTATAAAAAAGAAAGAATATTTTAGTAAGATCGATCCAAGCAAATTGTATATTTATATATAGTATAAAATTATAGCTATACAATTCTATATATATATATGTATGTGTGTGTGTGTTGCAAAATTTTATATGGAAAGACTTTATACGTTTTCTTTTCCATTTTATAAAAATAAAAAATATATTGAAGCGAATCTTGCCTTACATACAAATTATTTTCTTACAATTCAGCTACTACTATAACCTTTTAAAAATAGCGAACAATGCTCGTGTTCCTTCTTTCTACATAAATATAGGTATATAGGAAAGACATACATACAAACATACATACATGCACACACACACACACACACACACATATGTATATATATATATGTGTGTATGTATACATTTCACTCTTCATTTTACATTACATGAAGAGTTCATTTTTCAATGCTCTTTAATGTACCGTCGCAAGGTGATCGATGTTTCCTCCTTGAACGCCACCTTATCATTTATTTCCGCGTCTTCTTATATAAACGCTCGAACGAGTCTATGCGCACCTTCGTTTATTATAAAAACATATTTCTAACGTGGCAGATTTTAATACGTATTTCATGACGTATTAAAGTAAGAGACACATTTCATTTTCGTCTCGTCATTAAAATTACATACATTCGTGCATTCATACATATATAAATTCATACATGCATACATACATACATACATACATGCATGCATGCGTATATACATTTACCTATGTACCTATGAGAATTATTCTACGAGTATACTCAAAAAAATCCACGCTTTTTTCAAATATCATAATTAATTTATCTCGCGACTACCTCTTATATTATATATTCTTTGTTATGCATTGAAAAAAAAGAGAAATATATATATATATATATATATATATATATATATATATATATATATATATATATATAGAAAGAGAGAGAGAGAGAGAGAGAGAGAGAGAGAGAGAGAGAGTTGACCTGTGTTCTTTGTTCTATAATATTTGTCTTAAATTACGTTCTTTTTTCTTTTTTCTTTTTGCTTCTTTTTTTTTCTTTCTTTCTGCTTTTTTTTTTGCTTTATCTTCGTAAGCAGTGCAATCATACGTACACGTGTAACTGATCCAGTTCCGTGGAATAATAAGTATAATATTCTCTCTCTCTCTCCACTCTTTCACCCTCACCCTATACCCCACTCTATCACCATATATATATATATATATATATATATATATATATCATACTTTCACCTCATTCTACAACCCCTTCGTAGCAAAGCAGCACCGCATCGACATCGTCATAGCAACGAATCGAACCTATCCTTTTTCAAACAACCCAACCAAGCACGAGACACCAGCGAAATCTGTTAATCTTTACTTTATTCTTTCTTTCTCTCTCTCTCTCTCTCTCTCTCTCTCTCTCTCTCTCTCTCTCTCTCTCTCTCTCTCTCTCTCTCTTTCGTGCTTTAATTAACACATTTTTTGTACTTTTCTATTCAGTAGACAGAGTGTCCCACGCAAAAAACGAGCGTCGCCACGATGAGTGACGTGCTGTCATTGAACGCAGCCGCAAGTCGCGTAACACAGCTGACAAGAGAAAAGGTAATTTCTAATGTAAAGCTGCATACATTTTGATCGATTTTTATTTATTTATTTATTCTTTTTTCTTTAATATTTTTTTTTTTCCTTTTATCACTCTCTTCCTTTGATCAACGTTTTTGTTTGCACTCGTTGTAAATTAATTCATTCCGACGTAAAAAAGGAAGAACAAAAAAATTATTAGATTAGGTCGAGGAACGTACGAGAAACATATCCGGGATTTTCTATATTTCATTATTTGCGTTAAACAATAATAATTTCGTCATGATTTTATCGGTCTATTTGATGACCAAAATTAACGATTATATTATAGTATGATACATTATATACGAACAATATTATCTAAATAAACATTATCTGTATTAGCCAACTTAATGCTATATTAGACTTTACTATATGTATAGTACTATAATATATGCTATATTATAATACTATATACACTTATTATACTCTCTCTCTCTCTCTCTCTCTCTCTCTCTCTCTCTCTCTCTCTCTCTCTCTCTCTCTCTCTCTCTCTCTCTCTCTCTCTCTCTCTCTCTCTCTCCAGTTCTTTTTATAATATATAATATAGAATATTTATGACATAATATATAATGTATACTGTATAATTACATAATACCATACTACAGTGTTCCATTAGATTGGCAAATATAAATAATGTCTAATTTAGGCACGAGATATTAAAAAAAAAAAGGTCGATATTGAAGAATATATGATAATAATGTGCGATTGACCGCGTCGTTTATTACAAGACACTCGGCCGTGAAACGTCGATGTAATTTCTTTATTGTCAAAATGGTTCTCCCTCAATGACGGATGTCGACCTCGCGGTCGCTTTAAAATCGGCTAACAACTGTACAATGAACCTCGACCAATGAATGGACGTATGTGCCCACGTGCTTTCCATTTAACTCGAATCAAGTTAGATCGATTTGACGTCGGCGTTTACTCATTGATAATTCCCAATTGTATTCTTGAAAAGGAAAAAATATAAATCGTTCGCTCCATTATTTGAAATAATGAAAAGGTTTATGGAATACTCAACGATTTATATTTATTATGTCAATCGGCCCGTCCGAGATATACTCGTCATTTTCATTGTAATTTCAAAGTTTCGCGTTTTATTATTTTTTTTCTTTTCTTTTTCTTTTTCTTTTCTTTTCTTTCTCCTGTTCCTTTTATTTTATTTATTCTTATTCTTCTTTATTTTTTTTTTTTTGTTTTTAATTTTAATGTCGAATAAAAAATTTTATCTTCAAAAGAAAATGCGTATCTCCTGTTTCACTATATACAGGTACAATATAATGAGAATATCTAATATCTCGAAGGCAATTAAATCATTGATGTATCGTCAAATAAATCGCAATCTCCGAAACATATGCGTCAGTATGTTATTTACATATCTTTGTCATTTACATGAAATAATATCGCGATACGTCGTGTGCATTGATATGCAGTGACCATATTAACTGCGATGTTTACTCTATCTTTGTTTGAGAATGCGCGAACGATGGGGGGGAAAAAAGGGGGGGGAGAGATTTAATTTAACGAATCTATTAATTCTTAATCAGGAGGAGAAACGTGCTCAAGAGCGACGTAGAAATCTTCTGCACCTCGTTGCTGCATTTTTGGGAGAGCAAGGGTGAACGGCTTTATTTAAATTCTTCACAAACAGCATATATATATATATATCATATATATACGCACAGTATATAAAATGTGTATTTTAATTATTTTTTTCTTCTTCTTTTCTTTTGCTTTATTTACGCACAAAATTAAAAAGAAAAAATAATAATAATAATAATAATAATAATAATAATAATAATAATTAAGTAAGACAACGTCAATTGTCCTTCAGATACACTAATTCGGTCGATACGCTGATCAAAGAGGCCCAATTGTCCCGCGACGTTCAAATTTGCGACAACGTCGATCTGGAGATCATTTTGTTGGAATATTCGGATTATCATTATGCGAGATTCAATAAGTATCCGAAGTTGTGTAAAAAAGTCGAATCGACTGGGAAAATCAATCACGTTCACAACACGTAAAATAACATTTTTGTCTTTTTATACGGGAAAAGGATGATAAAGAAAAGAGAGAGAGAGAGAGAGAGAGAGAGAGAGAGAGAGAGAGAGAGAGAGAAGAAAAAAGAGAGAGAAAAAATTCGAATACGTTCGACGGAACTCTTTTTTTTTAGGGTGAATAAAAGGGACAGAGGAGTTGGAAAGGGTCATTTCAGAACCGACGATGAAAATGGTACATCAAAGAATAAAATTCCATCGTCGAAGCCCTCGACGAATGGAGTTCCCATCGAGGAATCAAATTTTGGCATAACCGTGATGCCCGTTTTTCCATCGGAAAACGTTCATTCAAAAGCGATTGGCTACGACTTTATTTCCGATAATGAAAGAACATTAAAGTCTATCGGGGATCTATATCCGTCTGGCACGGAATGGAGAGAAATGGCCGAAATTATTTCGAGGGTGTGTAATTAAAAAGATCGACGTCGTTCCAATTATTTAAATACCTCGCTTGAATTACATTACGTGGAATATATTTTATGACGAGAATTAATTTGTCATAACGAACATTATTTATTCGAATAAACAGGAGATTGTACTGAAAGATTTGAACGTCCATTGGAACGATATCAAGGGTTTAAAAGAATGCAAAATGTTATTAAAGGAAGCGACCGTTTACGGGATCAAATATCATGCGTTATTCAATGAAAAACTTGGTCCCTGGAAGGGTGTATTGTTGTACGGTCCACCGGGAACAGGTATTGAATAATGAAAAAGGAACTAAATAAATGAATAAATAGAAATGGAAAGATTCGAAAGTATAATTAATTACGTGGATCGATCGTTTACAGGCAAAACTATGCTCGCGAAAGCAGTTGCCACTGAATGTCGAGCTACCTTCTTTAATATCACGTCGAGCTCTTTAATTAGTAAATGGAGAGGTGATTCAGAAAAGTACGTTAGAGTAAGTATACGTTAAAAATTATTACATACGTACTTTTTTGTTATACGTATTATGCGTATATATATATAAAGTAGATGAATGAATTTAGGTCCTTACCGACCTTGCTAGATTTTATGCTCCAACAATAATATTTATCGATGAAATCGATTGGACGACCACAAACAGTGGTGGCGATTATTCCTCAATGAATTCTGAACCTGCCAGACGATTTAGGGCAGAACTTCTTGCCAGATTAGATGGATTACTGTCTACGGATAATGTGAATGTTACACTTTTAGCCGCTACGAATGTACCGTGGTATGTCTTAGAGAAGAATAATATAATATACATATATATATATATATATATATATATATATATATATATATATATATATATATAAAGAAAAAAATATATAAGCCAATAATTATAAAAGTGATCGAAACCATATATTTTTCTATAAAAATTCTATAAAAATTATTTTTCTATAATGATAGAAAAAGTATCTATAAGTATCTTATTCGCGAAAAATAATTTTACTCTTTCGTGTAATATTAAAATTTAAAAAATAGTACGTAGAAACGAAATGACTTAGATCACTTTTGTTACCGCCGGTTCATATATACGTTATAATATATTGTTACTCGTATTTACTATATGTAACTGTAGGAATTTAGATGCCGCTTTGTTGAGACGATTGGAGAAACGTATTTTTGTCGATCTGCCAGATTACGAAAGTCGCTCAGAAATTTTACGAACGTATGTTGAAAGCGATCTACATGTGACTGAGGAGTTCAAATCGCTTTTAAGAGATACAGAGGGTTATTCATGCGCTGACCTAAAATTACTCTGCAAAGAAGCATGGATGAATCAATTGCGACCCATTTTTAAATCTCTTGAACAGAAGAAGATTGCACCGGACGACGTACAATGTAACGGTATAATAGTTAACATTGCACATCTCGTAGACGCAATGGCGTTCGTTAAACCCATTGTGAAATATATGAAACCACGATATATACAATGGAATAAAAACTTCGGTTCTTCTACCTGCGAAATTTAACAAACGCGATTAGGTAAATCAATATATTCATAACGATTGTCGTTAAATATTAAATAAATAAATTCTTCTCTTGTGGGAAACTACATTTTTTTTGTTTTATTATTATTATTATTATTATTAGTGTTATTATTATTGTTGTTGTTGTTGTTGTTGTTATTAATAGTAATACAATGCATATTAAATGTGAAAGTGAGATATATCTCGTAGGTGATAAAATTAATCGTCCTTTTTGTAAAATCAACAATTCTTTCTTTTCAGATGATTGTCCCTCGAGTGTTTTAAACCATGATAGTACCCTGCAGAGACAACACTGTTTATACTTAATTTTATAAATATAATTTTATAGAATATAATTCTTAGAATATAATGCGATGTAGGAATCACAGAGGTGTACGTTTAAAAATAATATTTAATACCCGTATGAAATCCACTGATGTACCATGACATTAACATACTTGAAAGAGCATCAGCATCATTTTCTGGTAGCCTAAACGTAATAATAAGTCATAAAATAGATGTAAATCTTAATCCCGTGTAATTGTACTTACTTAGCCATTAATTGTGGTGGTAAAGGAGGGGCAGGAGGCATCATATTTAAGAAAGAATTGAACGAGGGGCCAGAATTGATATAATTTTTAGATCCTTTCGCTTCAAAATCAAATTCCATATTTTCATCGACCGTGCCATTAACTTTCTTAGTACTAGATTCGGAACAATCCGTCTCGCTTTGATCCATACTTTCTTCATTACATCTTTCGGCCAAGGCATCCTTCTGCTGGGCAATTTGACTTTGTAATCCTTCTGATTCCGAAAGACTGCTCAATTCTACCTTTTCTGTATTGCCATAACCTGAAATTAAAAGGACAGTAATAGAAATATAAAGTAGAATATCATCCGTATAGAAAATACATTAGAAATAATTAAATTCAAATATCGTAATGAATCTATAATAATTACCTACAAATTTTACAATACATGTTCCACAATTTTCATAAATTTTTGTTATAATAGCTTCATAAACTTCGCCATCTTCTGAATATACAGCACGACACGGAGATCCAATGCACCATTTCTATAAATAAAAAAAATAATAATAATAATCATCATTTAATTATAACATAATATTTATTATTTAATAGTCATTAAAACCTTCTTCTGTTTACGAGATTGTTTCTGTTGTTGTGGTTTTGACTTAGGAACAGAACTTGGAACATCGATACCAATTCGTTTAGCAACTTCTTCCTTAGCCAGATTTATAGCTTTATCGTATGCTTTTATCAATGCCGTATCATCCCAAACAAAATCAATTTCTGCATCATCATCTTTCTATAAAATTTGAAAATATCATTATACAAATATATTAATATAAATAAACAAAAATTTAAAATAATCGTAAAGAGATAATTATTAGAACACCAATAACATAAGGCTACATATAAACAATGCCATGATTATTTATAACGAAAGGACCTAATTACGGATAAATTTTATAAAATAAATAAGTGCATACATTTCCATTTCCTCTCACAAATAATACATTGCTGTCATCTGCCATTTTCACAAATATTTACTTTATAAAATAATTCCTTTGTAGATATTTAAAAAAAGAAAGAAGAAGAAGAAACTTTGCTTTTATTATATTTATATGGGATGCATGTCTGTAAACAAATGTAAGAGTAATCGGTTCACATCAACATGCCATAAATAAGAATCATAAAACACTATGATTTAGAATAGGTGAAGGAAACAAGACCATAACCACCAACGCGCACAATTTTCGCGCAGACCAACTTCGCGCGAATTTATAATCTGTTAGCGCACGATATTAAACGCATATTTGAATCGAAAAATTGGCCTAAGTATGTTAATCTATAAACGTTTGACCGAGACGTAATTTCTTAAAAAGTTAGCGAACAATTTTAAGTCATAAAAAAAAAGGAAACATTTTTAACGGCACATTTTTAATATGCGCATGCGTAATGATATTAAAGCCCGTATCAGTCAATTCATTCAACTCGTGCCCATCTGTATAGAGTTTGAATTACTGATACAAGCAGTGCCGAAAGCAATGCTGCCATTTCTGCCAGTCATTAAAAATGAATTTCCCTTTCGTAAATCTATTGTCGGCTTGTAATTTAACCATATTATTGTATGTTATATATATATATATATTTATACGAATACGCGTTTCATCGAAATCAGTAATATACAGAGGGGAAAAAAATGGCAACCGGTTAAATCGTGTTTACGATGCTGAGATTTTGGCATATTTCTCTCGTGCATTCTCCGTCTACTTCTAGCTAGAATCAATGATTTTTCAAGGATATACTTATCTGCAAAAAAGGGTCCTTTAGTCGGAGAAACTCATTCAATGTTTAGTGGGCTTTGACTTTGAAATACAAATATTTGATTGTATTAGAACGTGGCGTAAGTGACAATCAAAATTAAAGCCACTGTCAAACACACCTCATTCTCATAGCATGAATTTAATTACATGTATTGTGTGTAGATGTTATGTCTCAATCGTGAGATATGTTAATGCCTATGAAAAGTTTATCGAGCGAAATCAAAATTTTATTGAAGCTTGTTATCCATCCAAGAATTTCCTTTATTAAACGCTGTACATATCCAATCTAAGTAATTTTTATGTTGCTGTGTGTGTGTGTGTGTATGTGTGGATGTGCGTGTGTATATATATATATATGCACATTTCACAAATGACAAATAACTTTCAAGTTTGATTCATTCAAAGTCCTATACGTGTACAGAATTTAAAAAAGGTTTTATAGAAGGAAAGAAAAAAGATAAATTATTCTTTTAGAATAAACAATTTGCACAATCTATTTTGCATTAACATTAATCTGTGAACCATGCCCGGAGAACCATCCGTAACAAGCGCTAACAAAGCAAGCGGAAAAACGAAAAGAATCTCAATACCTCGTGTACAAAGCAGCACAGATACAGAATTGCAGTCACAACAGAGTCAAAGTGGCTCTACACCATTACAGCCTGTAGCACTGCACTATGTAAGCTTTCGATCAGATATCGAGGAAAGTCCTATACCACCCACATTGCGTTGTCGATTATTTGATCTATTTCAACAAATTGAGAAAGAATTTGAGATGCTCTGCACAGAAAATCTTGGATGTAAGGTTCCATAGCATCTTAGATTTAATCTTATCTGTTGGGTTGCGCTGGAATTATTATAAATAATTAATATATTTCACAGAAATATCAGGAGTATATCAATATTGTAATGTGTATCGCACTGCACACTTTTGGTGTTCGCATTATGGGGAATCTTACTATTGAAGGCATGGATGTATAACAGTATTTATATAAATTTGTATTAGAAAAATATTGGAAACAAAGCTATTAAGCAGTTAGTAGGTCGTAGTTTTCTCTGCACAATTTGTATCGTAATTAGTTTGTTCAGTAGAAGTAAATATATAATTGTTAAGTTTTAATGAACTAAGTATATATATATACTCAGTGCAATCCAATAGAAAGTACTGTTTGATTTGTATGATATATTTAAACATTAAAAATTTTCAAAACAGTACAGGAAAAAATAGATATATTGAATGATCGACTGGAAAGGGAATGCTATGGATCCGGAGAACGCAGCCTACCTCCAGGAGACATTCCAGATTACCCAGATACAAAAACACTATCAAAGCAAAAATGTAAAAAATTTATTTATCATGCTTATCTGTATAGAACCAAAGTAGTATAAGTGCTATTTAATATCAGTCATTAATATTCAATTGAATCATTCCAGCTATGGTTGGCTCATCTGCCCAGAAAATAAAGACTTCGCACAAACTAAAAGCTCAAACTAGTAAAATTGTATCAAGTTTTAAAAATCCAACTATGTCCTGTACTATGCAAAGAGAATACGTTGGTCATAGAGATGGTGTATGGGAAGTTTCAGTAGGTAGATTGGGTCAGCCAATTATAGCAACTGCATCTGCAGATCACACGGCACGAGTTTGGGCATCAGATTCTGGACGCTGTTTACTACAATATATAGGTCATAATGGTTCTGTAAATTCTGTTAGATTTCATCCAACTAGGGATCTTGCTTTGACAGCGAGCGGAGATGGTTCTGCTCATGTATGGCAAGCAGCAGTTGATTGGGATTTGCCTAAAAGAGTACCATCCATGGAAGAGCTTTCAACGATGGGTACAGAAAGAACAGCCGCAAGCAGCATTATTAGTAACAATGAGGAACAAGAGGAACCCCCTACTTTACGAACTCCGATACGAGAACTTTTAGGCCATACGGGTGTTATTATGGCAGCAGATTGGTTACCTGGTGCTGACCAAATAGTTACAGCATCATGGGATAGAACTGCAAACTTATATGATACAGAAACTGGAGAAATAATCCATACTCTCTGTGGACACGATCAAGAACTATCACATGTGTCCACTCATTACATGCAAAGATTATGTGTCACATCAAGTCGGGATAGTACATTTCGTCTGTGGGATTTTAGAGAACCTATACATTCCGTATCTGTTTTTCAAGGTCACACAGAGTAAGTGCAAAATTAAGTTTTTCCTAACATTACTTATCTATATTCAGTACTTTACCAATGTATATTTATTTCTGATACAGAACAGTAACTTCAGCAGTTTTTACACGAGAGGATAAAATCGTCTCGGGGTCTGACGATAGAAGTGTCAAAGTATGGGAATTACGTAATATAAGAAGTCCTTTAGCAACAATTCGTGGTGATAGTGCTGCTAACAGATTGGCTGTTTCAAGTACAGGAGTTGTAGCTATACCTCATGACAATAGACAAATTCGTCTTTTTGATTTAACTGGACAACGTTTGGCAAGATTGCCTAGGACTAGTAGACAGGTAAATAATGAAATTAATTTGAACGAATGTGGATGTAGCTATAGAAAATAACTATAAAAAATTCGATAACAATATTCGACAATTATATATCATTTTCATTTATATTTTTTTAAATATTGCAAAATTTTACAACATAGAAAATTACAAATATTTTTAAAAACATAAATTGTATCCTAAAATGTAATAATATACCATTAAAATTATTATTTTAGGGACATCGCAGAATGGTCTGTTCTGTGGCATGGGCAGAAGATAGTAGTAGTATTTGTAATTTGTTCTCTTGTGGATTTGATAGATTAGTAGTAGGATGGAGTATTCTTCCTGTCAAGGATGCCTGAGCATCAAAATCCGTTATTAGATCTATCCTTACATTAGAATAATGTTGATTACAAAGGCAATGTAGAAACAAAATTAGAAATGTAATCGCAAACCAAAAATCCAGTGATCAATCCAATCAAAGATCCACTTTTCCCAGTCTTACAGACAACTGTAATGAATAATTATATTAAGCAGAAGAATCTTGGTACATAATGTATAATATCAGCTATAATTTAAAATGAATCAATAAATGATTGACTTATTGATAAATTTATATATAGATTAAATATGAAAACTTTCTGGTCATTACAGTGCAATGTAACACGTTATATCTATCATTTTTGATAAACGTATACATTTACCTGAATACGCTGTCATAAGGCATAAAACTGTATAGCCCTGAACAAATATGTAATGTAGATCTAATTCTATCGGTTCCCATACAATAGCTAATAATCCTAACAACTTTGAACATCCTCCCACAATAAGTGCTCTAGTTAAATCTTTGGCATTATATTTGTGTGGCCTTTTTCTGCTAAGCATCCAACGTAGTTCAGTTACAATAATTACAGTAGCTATAAATACTGTCAATGTAATAGCGGTTTGTAATAGCAGAATATAAAAATTACAATTTCCTTGAAATACATCTCTATTGCCTATATTTTTATTAGTTTTTTGACTATTAACGGATTCACAAAAAGACCAAGCTCTGAAGGCTTCAGCCAACCATAACATTACCATTAACTTCCAATATGATTTAAAATTACTGTTATATAAAAGGTGCTGATAGGCTTGTTTCTCTAATAAAATAAGATCAACGAATACAATAACAGGATCATATTCGATGTATTTGTCAGCTAATAATCCGCATTTGACCTGCAATAAAACTGAATAAAAAAAGAATTGTTAAAAAAAAAAAATGAACATACAAACTTACGCATTTCAAAACTTTAAGCACACTTGGACAGTATCGTCTATAAAGTTCCTCTGTTTCAGTTCCACAATTTATACAGATATACATGAGATAAAATCTGCAAATTAAAAACATACAAATATATTTAGATTAACGAAAACAGATCTTTTTCAATTGCATTTACTTTTATGTAATTTAAAGATGAGTTGAATTGAACAAGGACAACCATCCTGATATATTAATGTACTTTTTTTTTATATACAGGATAAAATATTACAAAACTGTTCCTATATTATTCGAATTGCGAATATTTGCAATACTCGACAATGTCTTTAGCCTATGCATATTTATGAGAATATGTAAATAAACGTATAAAAGTGACAACCCAGAAAATACCGTTTTCTGACACATATTACCATCAAGGTCAGAGAAAGTTCTTCCGCGTTTTCATTTATTATATTTACCACAAATAATGAATTCTTTTAAATATACCGATTGATTCATATTAAAGAAATATTCGAAAAATTATAAAACTATCCCATATACTTTAATTTATAGTTCAATTCTCTTCTAATCTTATCAAGATGTAATAAAAAAACATATCTCCTACGTAAGATCTTTTACTTAAGGTCTTTTGCGATAAATTACCTGATAAACGATATTTATAAATTATAAGAAATATTTAACGCAATAAGTATAACATTTAATATAAATGATTGTAAAAGATAAATAATTTAATGTGGAGATGGATAAAGTTGCTGTTTTTGTAATAATACGGAAATGAAATAAATATTTACACGTTAACCTATTCGCTACAATACCGCAAAGGAGTTTTTTTCCAAATTTTTGTATAATCTAAATATATATAAATTATGTCTAATTTATAAATTTCTTCCTATTATATTTTATTTATTTTATCATGTCAATAAATATTTCAGATAAATTTTTAATATATAGATAACAATTATAAATGAAATGTGAAGCAGGCGTGTTATCTCTCGACCAAGCATGCAAGGACATTATCATATAGAAAGTAAAAGGTAATATAAGTTAACTCATGGTGGGGTATTTAATTACATGAAAACATCAGTACCAAATGTAACAGTACAAGTTTTGTTTTCTCCAAAGACAGTGCTAAGCCAATTTCTTCCTGTTATCCAGATAAGATATTATATTTTACAATATATTTATAATTTGACAATATAAATATAGCAATGACAAAATTTATATCTTTACCAACTGGACAACAAATGCCAATATTGGGATTTGGTACCTGGCAGGTAAGATTATTAATTGATAATCATAAAATTGATCTAATTCATTTGAGATATTAAAATACATTTTAAGTTAGACCCTATTTTTAAAACTTTAAAATTATATAAAAGAAAAAAAAATAATTCTTAAATAATTCAAATCCAATTGTAAAAATATTTCTTAATGAAAAATATAATAGACCACTTTCATAATCACCAGCTCATATATACATAAATAATTATTTGTATATATTACATTGTATTATTATAATGTACAATAAAAGGCCAGCGAAGATGAAATAGAAACAGCATTAGATATGGCTCTTGAAGCAGGATATAGACACATTGATACTGCTACAGTATATTTGAATGAAAAGGCCATTGGCAAGGTTCTAAAAAAATGGTTAGATTCTGGCAAAATTCAACGATCTGAACTTTTTATCGTGACAAAGGTGAGAGTTTCAATTTTATCATAAAATGGTTGTTTTTTTTTTCTTTGATAACTTAAAATTATCATTAAATATGTTAACATATTGTTCATGTATAACATATATGAAATAATTTTGCTTTTACTGGATAAGACAAAATGTAGTATTACCACACACAAATTTCTGTTTAACTTTCTAATATCGAACCCAATTATTATGTACAATAATGATAAATATTACAATAAATTTTAGTTACCACCAATTGGTAATCGTCCAGGAGGTGTTGAAAAATGGATAAAGAAATCTCTAGAAAATTTACAACTAGATTATATAGATCTTTACTTGGTACATGTGCCATTTACATTTGAAGAAATTGGAGAGGATATGCATCCTAGGAATGAGAAAGGAGAAATTAGGTTTGATACTTGTACGGATCATGTGAAAGTTTGGAAGGAGATGGAAGAGCAAGTTAAACTAGGACGAACAAAAGCTATAGGTCTCTCCAATTTTAATGAAACTCAAATAAGTAAGGTTTTATCAATTGCATCTTTACCAATCTCTAATTTACAAATAGAGTTGCATGTGTACTTCCAACAATTTGAACTGGTAAGTATGATAATACAAAAGTAATATCTTATATGTGGACTTAAAAAAAAAAAAGAAATAATGAAAAAAAACCATGCATTATAGGTTGAATTTTGTAAAAGTAACAATATTAGTGTGACAGCATATTCACCTTTGGGTTCTCGAGGATTGGTGAGATTATTAGGAAAGAAGGATGTCCTTCCTGATTTATTAGCCAATCCTATTGTTATGAAGATCGCACAGAAACATAATAAGACTCCGGCTCAAATTTTGCTACAACATATTCTTCATAAAGGCATTGTAGCAATTCCAAAAAGTACAAATCCACAACGGATCAAAGAAAATATACAATTATTTGATTGGCAACTTGAAGACAAAGACATAAAAGAACTGAATGCCCTAAATGCAGGAAAATCCGGACGCATATGTGATTTCAGTTTCTTTAAAGGTATTCAAAACCACCCTGAATATCCTTTTTAAAAACTTCAAGCTCATAATCATATTATTATTTGAATATGATCGTATAAAAGCAAGATATATATATAATATTTAATATTGATATACAAATCTATATACTATTATGGGTAAATGGAATTTAGTTAAGTGTGGTTATCAACAAAATTGAAATTACAATAAAAAAATACGAAGTTCTGATTATCCATAGTATTTTCTTATATGTATGTATGTGTGTGTGTATATATATATATATATATATATATATATATATATATATATATATATATATATATATATATATATATATATCATTTCACGCATTATCACATTTTCTATCTATTTTTACAATTTATACAAGTAGACTTGAATTAGTAAAATGACGATACTAACGTATTAAGGGACTAGACAATCGATACATATTTCACATAATTCATTCAAATTATACATACCATCATTAAAATATCATTATACGATTAAAAAAGACGTACTAATGGTCATTTAAAACAGGATTAATCGAAACATTTGTTTTTGGTTATGTTTTATATTTCGCACTTTAAATGTTCCTCGAATTCCCGAATGAGGTCGCTTTGTAACGATTAAACAATTTATCGCAAGGCTTTCGAAATTTTTATAAGTCGTATCTCGATTCTCGAAGACGATCATTTTTCTTAATCCCTTTTTAATGAACTCTCCTCGATGAACATAAAATAATTTCTTTCTTTAATATTTAACTAGATCCACATTTGGAAAATATCTGCTTTACCTTATCAAGATAATAAATTAGACATTGAAGTTATCTCTTAGTTCAGAAATATTTTTCAATTTTAAAGCAATTTACCACCATGCGTACATCAGAATACATCGATATATTTGAGTTGATATTTAAAGATAAGCTGTTATACCATTTACCAGTTCTATTTTTGGACTTAAATATTAAAAGATACAGTGAAAAAATAAATGTTAACAATACCACATTGTTTTTTTCATTGAATATATATATATATATATATATATATATATATATATATATATATATATATATATATATATATATATGGCACTGGTTAATTTTAATTCATTCAACCACAATATTGCAAGCAAATAATATTAATAATAGTAATATATATATATATATATATATATATATATATATGTATGTATATATATATATATATTAATTATGTATTATTGTACATTAATACAATTATCTAATTTGAATTGTTAAAACTATAATCTGTTTAAAAAATAGATTCAATGACACAGGCTTTTATATAGATTGTATAGACAATAGATATTATTAAATATTTGTACAATATAATAAGTTATTCTCTTTGAACAGACGAAAACAACAAGAAGTTTTTCGACGATCGTCGGGCTCAGATAATAGACACTGACTACACAAATGACTAATTGTTAACATTGTATCATAATCACAATACAAGTATCTAATTGCTTAAATTCAAAGATAATACTACTTTTGCCGAAAGCTTTTTTTGTTTCGACTTCTCGTAGTGTGCGTGCATCAGCTCTGAACCGGAAATATTACACATAGAATTAAAATTAATAATACACTACATATGGTGCGTTTAAGTAACACAATACAAATCCTACAACGTCAAAGGGTAATTACGCTTTCTCGACCAGCACCAACGCCAATCCATTTTACTGGAAAAAAAAAAAGGAATTTTTTATAAAATTCATTAATGTTCTTAACAGATCTAAATAGATGTTATATTTACCAGGTATATCCAAATATTGTTCTATGAATTGAATATATTTTCGTGCATTATGCGGCAGCTTATCTATGGAACGCACACCTTCAGTCAAGGATAGCCACCCATCTACTCTCTCATATATAGCTTCAACTTTTCCTAATTCTGTTGTTGTACTTGGGAAATAATCTATTTCTTTTCCATTAATACAATACCCAACACACACTTTCAATTCTGGCAATGTATCAAGGATATCCAATTTCGTTAAACATATAGAGGTATATCTGTAATAAGAATTAATGAATTAAATACTCAAGTCAAGGATTAATGTGCATACTACTTTTTATATTTCAATAAGATATATTGAGATATTTTTAAAAGAAATATAAATAACTTACCCATTAACCATTGATGTATATTTAAGCAATGTTAAATCGAGCCACCCACATCTTCTCTTCCTTTTCGTAGTTACTCCAAATTCATGACCTCTATTTTGAAGTAATTCTCCTGTCGCATCTAAAAGTTCTGTCGGGAAGGGACCATCTCCGACTCTTGTAGTATACGCTTTTACCACGCCAATAATCTCACCAATTGTATTAGGTGGTAAACCAAGACCTGTACAAACTCCACCTATACTGCAATTTGAACTTGTCACGTATGGATATGTTCCAAAATCAATATCCAGCATAGCGGCATTAGCACCTTCTACCAGGACCTTTTTATTTTCTTTCAAAGCCTGATGTAAGTATTGAACAGTTTCTTTTACAAGTGGCCTTACACGTTCAGCATATCTATAAATAAATTTTAAAATAATATGAATAAATGTTCATTTTTATTGTTATGAAAGTAACAAAAAAATCTTAATATTCATATTTACTCTTTATAACGCTCTAGTTCCGCTTTTATATCCACTTGTAATGCGGGAAACATTTTTTTATATGAAAGTACCAGTGTATTGAATTTTTCAGAAAATATATCAAAATCTCCCAAAAGATCTCCAATTCTAATTCCATTTCTTGTAGCTTTGCTGGAATAGGTTGGTCCTATACCTTTCTTTGTAGTTCCTAAAGACTGGGTTCCCTTTTCTAATTCTTGTAATCCATCCACCTGTTGATGTAAATCAAATACCAGATGTGCTCGATCTGATATAATGAGTTTATCTTTCCAATCTTTAAGTCCTTTGGTTTCATTTTTTGCTAATTCTTCAAAGAGACCTGGGAGATGAACAACTACCCCATTTCCTGTGAACAAAGTGGGAACATTTGCAATGAAATCTGTTTTTAAAAAAAAATATACTTCGATAAGTAAACTTAGAAACTAACTTTCGAAAAGTAAACAAGTAGAACAGTGTTCTAATTTCCTGCTTTCAAAAGATCATTTTATCTTATTACCATTGATTTCTTTGAATGGTTTAATTTTGGTTAATTTTATATGAATACCTATATGTTGTATATTAAGCATTTTTGCATCTGCAGATTTTTATTTATTGTGGATTTAGCACAGAATGTCAGTGTATTAGATGATTGTTTTTTGGAGCACGAATCAGACTATTAACTTTATTTGTTGATTTGAAAATATTACCTATAACGGATTTGCATCTGGGATTGATTATTCCACTAGGCAGAAGGTGAAAGTCGAATTCGGCACCTTCTACAACTACAGTATGCCCTGCATTATTTCCTCCCTGTGAAATTACAGTAATATTTGAAGAGCCAAGGCCTTTCACCAGCCATGAAAGAATCAATATAATTTGTTTATCTGATATAAATAGAAAATTTTGCAATATGACGTTTTATATATGATATGTAAAAACTATAACGTGAGAAAAAGACCTGAAGAAGACTTTTTTCTGATTAAAATTTTGACAGTTTATCAATTGTATTCTACTAATGAAATACTAAAATAAAATTTTTAATTATTTCTAATGGTAACCATCAGTTACATTTAACATTTTACTATTTTACTCTTTCACTCTTTGATAATAAAATACATAGATTCTATTATCTAAAAAAAAAAAAAAAAAAAAATATCATATCCTCTTCTATACTGATAATACATTAGAAAACCTAATTTTTCTACACTGCGCTATTTTCACAATGGTATATAAAACTAATAATATTTTATAATCTTATATTTTATTATAATTCATAATCAAATCATTTACATAGAAAATAGCATAGGTATTAATTAACTATCTTAAGACAAAGATTTTTAAAAAATTTCTCGTTGTATAGTGTCTTTTTTACCTTAATTACTATGTTGCATATATAAAGAAAAAGAAAAGAAAAAAAATTAGAAAGTAAAAGAATGTAATACAGAAATTAAAAAAAGAAAACAATTACCATATTTTTTTATTACTTACTATATAAATATAACTAAATAATCTGTATTAATAATAATAATAATAATTATATATATATATATATATATATTACATCTAAGAAATAATACTTAAAAAAAAAAAATTACATAAAATTAGTAAAAAGTCAATTTAAATAAACACGTGAACATCATTAAAAATCTTTTAAACTTTAATTCAACTAATAATTGACAATTATATAATGCCAGGTGTTGAATATAAAAGAGGTTATATATTTATGACCGAAACTTCTAAGATCCATTGAACAAATGACGTTTTTGTCTAAAAATATAACCGCTAACGATCAAAGTTCGTATTTCATACGTGATAAATCAAATAATATAATACAAGTAATTAGACATATAATATACAAACGGAAGCTCACGGATGTGAAAGATAAGAGAGAGAAAAAAAAAGAAATAACTGTATAATATAATCAACGTTGAGTACGAGATAAGTTTTCGACAAGACGACGAGAGAAAAAAAGAAAGAAAGAAAGAAAGAAAAAAAGGAACGGTATACTTGAGAATAATTGAAAGATAAAAAAAGAAATCTTTCGTTCAATTTTTGAGAATTTTCGAGCAAAAAAGAAAGATAAGAGATAATAAACTAAATCTTCGACGAATGTTTCATTTCGAATTTAATGCGGACAATGTAAATACGTAATTTGAACAAGTGTAAAATATTGAAAAAGAGGCGGCAAACGACAAACATGTGCGTACTAACGTTCGCATTGATCAATCAAGAAGGAAAGAGCAAAAGAGAAGAGAATAGATATATAGATAGAGATAGAGATAGAAATAGAGATAGTGAGAGAGAGAAAGAGAGAGAGAGAGAGAGAGAGAGAGAGAGAGAGAGAGAGAGAGAGAGAGAGAGAGGGAAAACAAAATAAAGAGGTAGAGATAGAAACGGGGGGAGAGAGAGAGAGAGAGAGAGAGAGAGAGAGAGAGAGAGAGGTAAAGCAAATTAAAAAAAAAATAAAAAAAAAGGTAAAATTCGAGTAAATACGTACTTGACATCTACAAACGATGTCAGCATCCGTTGCCAGCATATCCACAACCTTTCCCTTGCCTTCATCACCCCATTGCGCGCCAAGGACTACCGTGACCTTGGAAACGAGCCCACTCGTGGAAGTTCTCTGTTTCTTCCTGGGTGAGGCCGGATTACCATCACCGTTGGTCTGCTGAACGGAGTGTTGCATCCTCGTACAAGAAGACATTTTTCTATTAAAATTTCTTTATGAAAATTCGTTCGTCCGAGTACGTCGAATGAAATGATCGAGTTAAGCGCAACAGCAGTAACTACAGGAGTAGCAGCAGCAGCAACAGCAGCAGCAGACACACAACGTATACTCGTTCGTCCGTCTGTCCGTTTGTTCGGTTAGGAAGTCTCGAATCCGTTACGGTCTGAACCAGCTGACGACAAGCGATATAGATGAAATAATAGTTTCGTTGTCGCGCCGCACGCGCGCGCACGTACGCGCGCGGAAAACAATAACGTAGCGAAAAGATAAATCGCCCGGCGATTACATTACCAACGTTTAACCATTTTTATATTTTCGTACCTTATCTATATACACGGGTATATGTATCTATACATATTGGATATATATATATATATATATATATATATATATACACATATGAAGAACGATTTTTAACTGTCGATGAGTTAACTTCACGTGATATCATATGATATAGATATATATGTTGTGTGTGTGTGTATTTATTGCGTATGCGTATAATGTTGGAATGACTGTGTTTAACCATCATTATTAGAAGAGGTTTTAATAGAAATATATCATAATAAAATTGTATTTACGTACACGCAACTATAATAATAACAATTCTAAGAAGAATTTAATGGATTTCTTTCTACTTCGAACGAAATAAATTTCAAAATTTCATTTTTCGTAAAACGCCCGATGAAATTTACCATTTTCTCTAATAATCGTCGATCGAAGGAGAACTAACGGTACAATTGCGTTTTCAATTGAAAGTAAAGTTGACTGCCTTGGATTTGTCATTGATCAGTCAACTGTAACAAAATCGTCTAATTATAATTATAAATAGGACATTCCACTTTTATTTATTTTGTTTCATTTTATTTTCCTTTCCTTTTTTTTTTTATAAGATAGGCTCTAAAGCATGTGACTTCAGTTATCAAGGAACATATACAGACCTGTCTTTTAGTGATACCATTCGCCCCTCCCCACCCCTGTTCCCACCGACCCATCCTACCGTTTCCTCTTCTCTTCTCGAGTTCAAATCGACGCGCTTCTTTCCGAACGATCGTGTCGCATTAAATTGCGACTCAAGGATTTCTTGCAACGCGACATATCTTGCCACGAGAAATTTTAATGGTCGGCGTAAAATTCTACACGAATATATATATATATAATATGTGTATATATATATATATATATATAACTCGAATGTACGCTCATAAGCGTGTTTTAATATTGCGTAAGCTGCGATTAGCTTGCGACGATAAAAGATAAAAAAAAAAGGAAAAATAAAGGGAAAAAGAAAGAAGAACGAAGAGTATTACTAATTCGCAGTATCATTCTTTAGCACCATTTTTACAACATCGATAGGTTAAATGATAGATAAAAGATTGATCGTTTGACAGATTTATATATATGCATCGATTTTATCGATACTCCCCCGTGGTGAAACGTAATCGAAATCGATTAATTCGTCAACGTAATACGTTTCGATTTCGAAGAGGTTCGTCATCGTGTTTACGAATGTCATTAATATTCTTTCTTTTTTTTTTAACGTCCATTTAAACATTATCACATGTAAGCTTATTAATATTTATTACATATATGCGCGCATGTTTCTTGTCTTTCTTATTCGTTATCGATGGCGGGGGCGGGATGGGGTGGGGTGGGGGGAATAATTTGAATATATATAAAATTCCCTTTTTTTTCTTGTCCATCGTAGTTTATGATAATCAACGAGATACGAGCTTCGATGCGATGTCAAAAAGAAAAAAAAGGGGAAAAAAAATAAAACACGAAGTAAACAAATAGTTTAATATATCATATGGATGGCGTGTGTGCGTGTGTATATATGTATGTAGTTTAGCAGCCGTAGGTCGAAGTGGAAGAAAGCTCGAAGTGGAGAGAGGTACAATATTTACATCGGCGAGATGGATCTATTACCGGATTACTCGACCCCCGTGGCTTTTTAATTATGTAAGCTCGAATAAATCGAGACATCTGCTACCACCAACCCCCCTATTGAAAAGCGTTGCTACTCCGCTTGCCGAAAGATCTCTCTCCCCTTTCCTCCCCTTCTCCTCTCCTTTCTCTCTCTCTCTCTTTCTCTCTCTCTTTCTTTTTCTCGAGTGATGTATACCCGGGAGTATCAATTACATTGTTATTACCGTTGGTGGTTCGAAAGATGCGGTCGGAAGATAATACACTGTTATAAGAGCATGCACACAAAAGAGGGGGGCAGGTACTGAGTCTAAACCGCCACCACTGCTGGGACCAATGCAAGAAGAGTGTTCCCTTAATGCGAGGAAAGTGATAGCCATCGGGTGGTTCTTGTGCAACTATGCGTCTAATTTGGATTTACTACAAAATGGATATTCCTTAGTCAAAGGGAAGAAGAAAGAAAGAAAGAAAAAAAAAGAAAAAGGTGGGGTGAGATCCGTACGGTCGCATGTGCATATATATATATATATATATATATATATATATATATATATATATATATAAATATATATATAAAGCGACGTAGGGCTTAGCCCTACGTTATTTTCTTCGCGTTCAAGTCCGCGCGCGTTCGCTCTTTCTATCGGGATGAATTACTCGTTGCAGAGATCACGGACAGAAAGAAGCAGCGACTTTAGCATAGCACGAATTTTGTCTAAGGACAATGATAAGGGCGACGCAACGTTGTCGCGTTGTTGTTCGAACGAACGTAGCGTTAACGTCGTCGTCGTCAATGATGATCAATTTTATCAAGATCGAAACGTAACGGGTACTGTCGTAGATCGCAAGGACATTGCGAAGGTGTCGAAGAATCGCGAGGAAACGAGTATTTTAAATTCAAAGGGATGTCAGAGTGGTGGTACGATCGATCATCATAACTCTTTAGTGAGGATCGGATGTAACGAGGTGGATGGTACAAAAAATGAAATTCAGGATAGTGCGCAGTCGCGTTCGATCGATGCGTACGACAACGACGACGACGAGGAGGAGGAGGAAGAGGAGGAGAAAGTTGGGAAACAGGTGATCGACGCTTCCTACGGGGTGGAAACTCAAAGGAATAATGAGCTTGCCTGGTTACAATACACGAGATACAGACCACCGAAATTACCAAGAAGAAGTTTGATAGGTAAAAGTGCCAAGAGACGTCCAGGGGTACATCCACGGATACCTTTCTCCTCGTTTCAACTTCAAGTACTCGAAGAAAGGTACAAGAGGAACGCTTATTTGTCGAGGAGAGACGCCCTCGATTTATCAACGTCGTTGAGATTACCTCAAAGTAGAGTAAGTCATATATATATATATATATTATTTTTTTTTTTTAATATGCATATATTTATTATAATTCACCTTTTTTCTTTTTCTTTTTTCCTTTTCCTCGATAAGTTTCCCGTCTTTATTTGTAATCGTATGTTTATATCGAGTAGAATATAGTGATATGTATTTAAAAAAAAAAAAAAATTAAACAAAGAATAGATCGTTACAATCGAATTATTGCGGATTAAAAATATATAAGTGCGCGACATTCTCATGCATTAATCGAGTATGTTTGTTGTCTGTCGGTATTACGTCAAAAAAATCTTTTTTCTCGTTTCTTTTTTTTTCTTTTACGCGTTTTTCTTCTGGACAATCAACGAATTCTCGGTTTTAGCGTAATATTTTAGTTTTTCTGTATTTTACGTTGATACAATTTGTCGTTAATCATACGAGTTATTTGTCAGCTTATATATATATATATGTGTGTGTGTGTATGTGTGTGCGTGTGGTACGTTTACGCGCGCGCGCGTATACACACACATGCGAATATTTATTTTTATGTTTTCAAATGATTTTATATCTTATGCATTTACAGGTGAAGATCTGGTTTCAAAATCGTCGTGCACGGGATCGACGAGAATCAAATAATGTTATGGCAGTTACGTAAGAGAACGTAAAAGCGATAATATGCAATAATCATGATGCGGCGAAGAAAATAATAGAAAAATAAAAATTAATATATTTTTGTTTACATGAAAGATCTAAATTGCGTGGGTAATAACGATCGCTCACATAAAAGTCGGTAATAAAATTGCGAGTAGAATTATTATGTCAAGGGTGTCGATGAATATTGTTAATTTCTTTAATGTGAATCTTTTATATTGACCTCCGGGAGTATTTAAAAAAAGTATTTATTTAACATCACGTTGATACAAAACGAGAGAGATAATGGTACATATATCCTTTAATTTTATTATTTTTTTTTCTTCCTTGTAATTAATTTCTGTATAAGTTTGTACCTGTATAGTTCTTATTGGTCCGTGCGATGCAACAAGCTATCCTTATAACATCGTTTCCCTTATTACAGAATATTTTATTACGTACTACAATATAATAAGGATAATATCTTTTACTATATTACACATATGTACTATAAATAAAGTCGGATTATTTATTTAAATAGGTACTTAACTTACTTAAGTTTACATAAAATGTATACTTTATAACTTATAACAAGATGATTGTATTATATCAAACTGAAGTTCTAGAATAATCAATTCTGATGGAATCTCTTCAGTTTTCGTCAATGATGTAAACCAGCTACTTTTAATTTTTTGGGTTGACGAATTGCACGGCCGGTTTCACTATCTGAAGATTCAGATTCTGAATCATTGTAACCACCCATTCCAATTGAATCGGATTTGGATACCTCGCATGTTTCTGCGGCAAAATTCCCAGTAATTTTTGCCTTCTCAAGTGTTCGTACTTCAAATAGAAAAAAATGAAGAAACAAAGCAAAGGATATAATAAAATTAAATGAATTAATGGTTTTCTTACAGATTCTATTAATAATCTTACTTTGAGTTTCCAATAGACTGTTTTGCCTTTTCAGATCATCGATGTCTTGTTGATGAGAGGAATTCTTACGCCTCATAAATTGTATATATTCCGCTGCTTTTTTAAGTATTTGCGCTCTGCTGGCAACTTTCTCACCTTGTAAAGCAGGTACTGAATCCCTAAGGCTTGAAAAACTATCTTTGATGTGATCTCTTCGTTTACGTTCTAAAGCATTATGGTGTGCACGTTTTTCAGCCTATACATAAAATACATACAATCTTATATATACTTTACAAAAATAAGAAAACAATAACTTTTATATACATATATGTATACATATATACATATATATGTATACATATATGTATATATATATTACTTTATTATTCTAATGTTAATAAAACATGCAAACAAACAGAAATTAATTTTAGATATACCTGGGAATAATATTGCGTGTTATTGGAATGTCTTTGCCTAGAATCAGAGTCGTCACCTTCCTAAGAACAAAATTGTTTGATGTATTACTTATATCAACTAACCACGCATTTAATACTTACATCACTTTCTATATCGATGTCTCGATCATCGTCGCTCATATTTATTTCTTATTTCTACAATATTGTTAGTTAGTAAATAATAGTTCTTCGATGACGCCAACTTATCTTTCTAAACAATAAAATCGACACTGTAAAGTACGTAGACGTTTGCCCAAGTACGACGAATTTGTCTATGGTATTCATTATATGCTATTACAGTATATATATATATATATATATATACACATGCTTATAGATGCATAGATATATTATAATTGCCAACTATGAAATATATAGGTATTTTAATTTGGTTATGTTGGTACACTCACGTTTTCTGGTTCCATTTCCATGAAGATATCTACTTAATGTATAATCGATTTACAAATCGATTCTGATTGGTGCTCTTGTTAAAAGTTGAGGTGATGAAAATAGTTATTGGCGAGTAAAATGTATGAAAATTAGCCCTTCGTTTCTTACGACGAAAGTACATTATGATCACGTATATTCTTTCTTTTTAATATCTACAAATCGCACCTATAAAAGTTTCTCATTTTATAATTGATAAACATAACATTTTAAATTGGCCGTTTTCCAATGTAAATAACAATACTGAGACGCCGCGAATTATACACGCATGTATAATATACTTTTAAATGCTACCGTTCAAACAGCTGATTCGGCAAATGCACTTCTGACGCGTGGTGTTGTAAATGTAATATGATTGTAAGTGACGTGTAGAGTATCGGTACCTCTGTGATCAACATAGTTTTGTTAAATTCATATATAAATCTATTGACTGTTATGAGAATAAATTGATTCACCGATCATCAATATCATATAATATTTAAATTGAAATATGTACGTTGACGTGTCCTAATGACGTAATTTCTTTAAAGTAAGATATCCTTTGAAAATGTACACGTACACATTAGCAGTGATTGATTAAATATTTCCGAACATTAAATTTGCAATGAGGATATTAAGATTACCAGATCTCCCATGAGACTATATATTTAAAATTGTGAAAATATGAAGCCTAATCAGTGTGTTATACTTTTCTTGCTCCCGTTGGTTATGTTTTCGATAGCAGAAACCGAAAATGGAGCGAAAAAACGAGGTGATATCACACAAAAGTCTAATTCAAAGGAAGAAACAGAAGATAAGACTGTGGAGGATGTAGAAAATGTCTTTGAACATCTACACGAACTGAAAGCTTTACATGAAAGTATATTGAAATTTGTGCCGGATGCTTTCCTAAATGATAAAATTCCTAAACAATTGAAAGAGGAATCGGAAAGCGAATCCGAGGAACCTGTGGAAAATACGTTAAAAGACGGAGAGTTATGGATGAAAACCATGATAAGTCAATCTAAAGCTATTGATTTGATGAATACTAATATACATACTATAGAAGATGAGGATTTAAATTCTTGGGTCAATGAAGAACAGTATGAGAATTCTGAAGAAGAAGTGAAAGAACCTTTGACACCGGAACAACAAGAAGGTAAATGAAAATTATACATTAATTATTATATACTTTGTTTTAAATTCTAATAACATGAGATAGATTTGAGAATATTTTTTTTTTCTTTGATAATGAAATATTATGATTAATAATTCTATAAATATCTTATATAATATCTATGACTGTATCTTATTTTAGCCGAGCAGTTGTTCAAAAATGCTCAAAGTTTGTTAAATGCAACGCGTGCAAACAAATCTGAAGCTTACAAGTTACTCACGGTAGCAGCAACATTAGGACACAAGGAAGCTAGATCTATGTTAGCATGGGCACAATTACTTGGAACCCCCATTAGTACTACTATTTCTAGAACTCTTATTCAAAATATTCCTGCTACATACCAAACTTTTAAAGAATTGTCTGAAACAGGCTTACCGTCTGCTCATATGGTTTGCAAATAATCTAATAGAAGTATAAAATTATTAATAAAATGTCATGAGATCTAATAAACATCCTTTTTATAGGGTATGGGATTTTTATATGCAACAGGATTAGGCGGAGTCAATGCCTCTCAAGCAAAAGCTTTGTTACATTATACAATGGCAGCATTGGGGGACGATACTCGTGCACAAATGGCTTTAGGATACAGACATTGGATAGGTGTTACAACTCCTGTTTCATGCGAAAGGGCATTGGATTATTATCGAAAAGTAGCAAATAAAGTAGCAGAGGAAGTATCTCTTAGCGGTGGACCAATTGTACAACGCATCAGACTTTTAGATGAATATGAAAATCCTGGATACAGCTCTGGAATTTTTGATAGGGACTTAATAGAATATTATCAATTATTAGCTGAACAAGGAGATGTACAGGCCCAAGTAGGTCTTGGTCAACTTCATTATCAAGGAGGTAGAGGAGTGCCCTTGGATCATCAAAGAGCACTACAATATTTCCAACATGCTGCTGATGCAGGCAATCCCATTGCCATGGCATTTTTAGGAAAGGTACGAGGAAGAAAAATAACCTTTATATATATATATATATATATATATATATATATATATTTATTTATTTTTTATTTATATTTGTGACAAATTTTTCTTATTGCATATTATTATGTAGATTTACCTTGAGGGAAGTGATATTGTAAAACAAGATAATGAAACAGCATACATGTATTTCAAAAAAGCAGCTGATCTGGGAAATCCTGTTGGACAAAGCGGTTTAGGAATGATGTATTTATATGGAAAAGGCGTTGAAAGAGATCCAGCCAAAGCTTTACAATACTTTAGTCAAGCTGCGGAACAAGGATGGGTAGATGGCCAACTTCAACTGGGCAATATGTACTTCAGTATGTATATATATAATGAATATTATACTATCTCCAATTTTGGAGAGCTTTTATAATGTTTATAAAATATTCTCAATATATTTATATCTTATTATAAAAATATTTTTATAAGGTGGAATTGGAGTAAGAAAAGATTATAAATTGGCAAACAAGTATTTTAATTTGGCCAGCCAATCAGGCCATGTTTTAGCTTATTATAATCTTGCCCAAATGCATGCAACTGGAAGTGGCATGATGCGAAGTTGCCCAACAGCTGTAGAATTATTTAAAAATGTTGCTGAAAGAGGAAAATGGAGTGATCAATTAATGACAGCACATACCGACTATAGAGAAGGCAGAGTAGATGAAGCATTGGTCAGCTATTATCTTCTTGCTGAAATGGGCTATGAAGTGGCTCAGAGTAATGTTGCGTTTATTTTGGATAAAGGTGAATCTACAATCCTCTCTGAGGAGGAAGAATTAGTTCGAGCTTTACAACTTTGGGCAAGAGCAGCTGCTCAAGGATATTCTGCTGCGCAGGTATAAGTTTGTATGGTAAAATAAAATTGTGCAAAAATTTTTAATATATATTGCCCAAAAAGAAAAATTTATTTTTCGATAGGTGAAACTTGGCGATGCTCATTACTATGGCAGAGGAACGAAAATAGACTATGAGGAAGCAGCAAATAATTATCGTTTAGCATCTGAACAGCAGCACAATGCTCAAGCTACGTTTAATTTGGGTTATATGCATGAACGTGGCCTAGGACTAGCAAAAGATCGTCATCTAGCTAAACGATGTTACGATCTAGCAGCGGAAACTAGTCCTGACGCACGAGTACCTGTTGCTTTAGCTTTGATCAAACTTTCCTTCTTATTTGGACTTGACTATTTACAAGAATTTAGTCTAGTCGATCAATTAGATAAGTGGGATCAGTTGCTTGGTCAAAATTGGGATCTGTATTTAATCGGATTTCTTACAGGAATACTTAGTCTTATCATATACTTCCGCAGGCCGCAGCCACCTCCCCCACCAAGACCTATACCTCCTGTTAACTAAATTTTTATATTCTCCTGCATTTTGTGTATATGTGCTATTTTAAGCTAAGCTCGGAATCTACTTTATATAAAAGAACTTCGTTAAACTGACTGTGACACTGTTGATAATGAAATTTAAAGTTTCTTTCTCTAGAACTGTAAGTGATATAAGTTATATACATATAGTAATTTTTTAATAATTTTCTTTCTTGTACAGTTTAACCACTTGTGAAGATGATATAAATTTTTTTTAAATATTTTATGTGCAAATAAGAAAATATTAAAAAGAACTCATACCACTAAATGTATTGTTGATATTATTTTTTATCAATGCACACTCATTCTTAAGAAATAATATATTAATAGAAAGAATTTAATTACATCTGTAATGAAACGCACCGATATTATTTGCAATTTCTGAGCTTAGCTTCTAGATCATTAAGTTTCATTGCAGAAAGAATATCATCTGGAAATTAATATATTTCAGTTATTTTCTTTTCTTTTTTTTTTTTTGCAACGGTATGATAAAGTAAAATATCGCGGTTTCGTTTAATCTTCTCAAAATTAAATTTTACAATGCACATATATAATTTCAATGGATATACCCTAAAGAATCGGACTGCCTTTCCAAGTGGATAATTATACAGTGATTTTGTACAAATAAATAAATTAAAGAATAATATTTCAAATGATATCATGTTTGTTGTTATTTTAAATTGCAAATAGCATATATAGAATTCAAGAAAAGCCATTGTGTGTGTAATATAATTAAATATGAGAATATTGTTAGTTATTTGTACAATAAAAGTGTTTCACCTTTATTATTCATCATATAATATTTTTTCTTGTATTTGTATCTGTATTGTAATCAATAATGCTCCAAAATTTTCACTATGGCAACGATAATCAATGTATATCAAAGTCCATTATTGTGTGATGGAATAATCTACTTTATTTTCTACACCAAAAATTTACATAGTTAATCTGAATTATGTTATTCTGTAAAAAATTGTCAAGTTTATAAAGATTATGTTTAGTTCACAATTTTCCAGAGATCATAATAAAAGTATTGAACATATGCAATACTTGTTAAATTTTAATTAACATTTATTAATAAGAATAAATTGACGCATAAATAAAAATTAGAATGCCCAAAAAGAAACGTGGATCTAAAGATAAAAAGAATAAAAAAAGTCCTTGGTTGAATGAAAGAGAAACATTATTTTATGAACAACAAATTTTGGATAATAATAGACAATTAGCACGGTATGATGTACAATATCCTTATAACTACAAGAATACATAAAATTATGTTATATGCTTGATATATGTAAATATTACAGACTGCGAACTACTAATGAAGAACTTGAACATGAAATTAAAACTATAAAACAACAATATACAAAACTTGAAGAAGATCGTTCAGATATAGTAGCATATTTAAAACGTAATTTAACAGAAAAAATTGAAGAGTCACGTGAATTAAATGAACGAATAACTGCATTAGAAGAATTGCGAAAAAATGAATTAACTTCGTTTAAGAAAAAAGAAGCAGCAATGGAACTTGAATATCGCACTATGGAAAGTAACTTAAGTGCCGAAGTCAAACTGGCGGGTAGATACATTAATAAATGATATAGTAAAAATTAATTACATTATTATTTCATTTATACTTGCCAATTAATTGATTTCATTTCAAATTCAACATTTATCGTAATATACTTTCATGTGTAGATTCAATTTTTTTTTTGGACCAAAATTATATTATGAATTAATGTATATAGATATATCAATAATTGGAGGAAGCTAAACGCTATGTTCTGATACTTGAACTGTCTGTTAATAGCTGGAAAATTAAATGCGTTAGAAGATTGGAGAATAGCACGGCTTGATTTAATGCACAAATTTGAAGTACAGGAACAACAATTAAAAGAACAAGAAGAAAGACATAAAAATACTCTCCATGCTGCTGAAAAAGCACTAGTAATTGGGAAGGCTAAGTAATTTAAATTTCATCATATTTATTTATTCTAAAATAACATCCATTTTGAAGATGGCTTTACTTTGTTTCAATTAGTTTATCTTTAAATAATCTATTATGGCCAATAAAATTTAGATAATAAATATTTTTTTTATTACAAAAGAATGCAAAGAGAAATGGAGGAACGATTAAATGAATTAGCTGAAAAGTTCAGAGAAGCGACCAATATTCGTATAGCAGATACTACTCATAGAGCAGTTAGAGAAAACATTGCATTAAATCAAGAATTAGATATGATGATGGAAATTTGTCGTGAACTACATTCTAGTACTATGGATTATAAAGAGACAGTTAAGATGTTAAAATTACAAGCCGATTTATTTGAAGCAGAAAAAAATATCACCTTAAATAAAACAATTAAACAAAAGCGTATAATTACTAATCTTGCACAAGATTGTAGTGACATGACTGATGAATACGTAAAATTAAAAAGATTCAATTATTATCTTCTTAATCATGCAAAAGTATTAGAAGAATATAAAGAGAGATCTATTACGGCTGAGAAAAAAGTTCGCATTCTTGAACAACATTTAGATGAAACTGAAAAAAGTAAAACTCAAATATTAGCAGAAATTCACTCTAAACAAAAAGAATTTGATAATCTAAATCAGACATTACAAGAGGCTAAACAATGTATAATGGAAGCATTACAGGTAAACAAATAAACTTAAAGTATTAAAATAATCTCTCTTGATTACTTTTACATTGACTTCAAATAACTTATTATAGTTGCAAGAAAAATTGTCTGCTGAAGATGTGTGCAATACTTGTTATGTTGATCTTAAAGAAGAAGTACTTTCTTCCCTTCTTAATATATTAAAAAAGCAATTTATTCCCAGTATATCGTCTCATCATATAAGTCAACAGGTACATAACTGTCATATTTCTAAATATATAAAAGAAGTCATAATATGTTTAATTTTCAAAATTTACATATAATATGCTTTGTGTATTATAATTTATTGATATGGTATTGTTTAATTACCAATTACATGAAAATATATTTAGGAGGAAGAGATGGAATGTTACTATGAAAAAGGTAATTTGGGTTTAATGCAAACCGCAATCGAAGTAAGAGAAGATCAACAAGGAGAGGACAAATTTGTAGAAACAAAAAAAGAAGAAGAAAAGGAATCTTCATCTATACATGAGAAAGTACCATCGTGTTTATTAAGCGATGATAGTTCTGATATAATCTCGCCATCATCATCCATAAACCATGCTCATGAAATAATTTGAAATGTATCAATGTTATATTTTATACTTATGTTTATATTTATATTTATATACAATGTGCATATATATATATATACAAACACACACACACATCAATGTATCTCTATATATATTATTACTTATTTGCACTGCTATAAAGATTTGTACTCATTTTAATCGTATATGTGATATGAATAGTTATAATATTTAAAAAAATTTTTTAAATTTGTTTTATTTTCCTTGAAAAAAAAAAAAGATCTTGTGAAAAAATAGTATTTTTTCGAAAGAATAATTTATGTATGAAAATAAAGCTTTTCTATAGCCATCTTTCGGAAGAATATCTGTACTAACAGTAAGATGTAACTTTTCGCGTTACTGCGCATTTGTGTCAAATTTTGGCGCGTAGCATGCATTTGTTTTTAAGTAACCTGTTTCCTCGTTCCTTCCTTCGATGCACAGGAAATTCTTAGTCGAATCATTAGTTAACTCTCGTTAAAAAATTATTTTATTTTGAGTTGGTTTTATAAAGGAGAACTGTCAAAATGACATCATTACGAAATACAGGAAAGTTTCGAATGGATAAAAAGAATATTAAGAATGATCAAAAAGATATTAATCCGGAGTCTGGTACTGCTTCAGAGTAAGCTTTCTTTTCTTTTATATGTATTATTTGTTATATGTTCATAATAAATCATTTTCCATTGTATTTTTTTTTTCTTTTTCTTTTTTTAGAGAAAGCTCACTGGGAAGATTGAATCAGATTAATGAAAATATAAGAGTGGATGCTATGTATGGATTTCACACAGTTACGGATATTAAAGAAAGAATTGGATTTTTAATTAATATGCACATTGTAATAAATGCATACTATATAATCGTTTAATATCTTTGAAGTAAAGTATCGGCTTATGTTATAACTTTATTGATATATGTATATCCTTATTTGTAGACAGAAATTAGAGAAGATGACAAAGGCTTATTAAGCGGCGTAGACTACTATTTCTTAGAAGAGGATTGTACCAGATTTAAAATTTCTTTACCATATCGTCCATATTTCTATATCTTATGTCGTAAAAATACTTCACAAGAAGTATCTACTTTCTTATATAAAAAATATAATGGTCTTGTTGTTAAAATTGAACCTATTAGTAAAGAAGATTTAGATTTAGTAAGAAGATAATATTTATTATAATAAATTTAAACAGATATTTATCTATTTGATAATATATATATATATATATATATATATATATATATATATTCATAGAAATGATAAATATATAAACTTTGTTTTATTTTTATAGCCTAATCATTTAATCGGTTTGAAACAAAAATATTTGAAATTGTATTTTGAAAATACAGTCGATTTAACGAAAGTAAGACGTGAAATAATGAGCTTTGTTAGAGTAAATAAGGAAAGAGAAAAAAGTCGTACTTATTACACAGATATGCTGTCTAATGTTTTGAATCCAGCTGAAGAACAAAAGGGAAAACAGATTGTAGACCATATGGAAAATATTCTTGATATCAGGTAAATATTATTCTTATATTAGGATTACTTGCTTGATTTTTTATTATAATTGAATATTTTACAAAGGGAATATGATGTACCGCATCATCAACGAGTATCCATTGATGCTGGTATCTTCTGTGGTGCTTGGTATTCTGTTAAAAGTAAAGGGTCAGAACCAGCTGTTATTACAAGAAGAAATGATATTATTGAACCTCCAGATCCTATTGTATTGGCATATGATATTGAAACGACAAAACTTCCATTAAAATTTCCAGATGCTAGTACAGATCAAATTATGATGATATCATATATGATAGATGGACAGGTATTAATTTTATCTACATCATTAGATAAAATAAAGAAAAATTAAGAAAAAGGATGGAATTTTTTATATATGCTATATTTTCAGGGATATTTAATAACAAATAGAGAAATAATTTCAGAAGATATAGAAGACTTTGAATATACGCCAAAGCCAGAATTTGAGGGTTTATTTACAATTTATAATGAACCTAATGAAAAAGCAGTAATAACGAAATTTTTTGATCACATCAATGATGTCAAACCACATATTTTTGTCACATACAATGGTGACTTCTTTGATTGGCCCTTTGTGGAAGCAAGAGCAGCTGTGCATAACATGACAATGAAAGAAAAAATTGGTTTTACAAAAAATCGTGAAGGAGTTTATTCTAGTAGACCAGCCATACATATGGACTGTTTGAGGTATGTAGATGACATAGTTACTCCTGTTTATTTTATCAAATTTAATTGATGCATTATTTTTGCAGCTGGGTGCGACGCGATTCTTATCTTCCTGTTGGATCGCAAGGTCTAAAAGCTGTTACAAAAGCAAAGCTTCGATATGATCCAGTCGAATTAGATCCTGAAGAAATGTGTAGACTGGCAGTCGAGGAACCGCAAACTCTGGCGAGTTATTCTGTATCAGATGCGGTAGCAACCTATTACTTATATCAAAAATATGTGCACCCATTTATATTTGCGTTATCTACTATTATTCCCTTGGAACCAGATGAGGTTTATAAAATATTTTTACAGCATTAAAGGTATATATAAGTGAATAACAATGTTTTACGTTTTATTATTATGTTATATAGGTGCTTAGGAAAGGCAGTGGAACTCTTTGCGAATCTCTACTTATGGTAGAAGCCTTTAAAGCTAATATCATATTCCCTAATAAAGAAGAAGCAGAATTGAATAAGTTAACTAAGCACGGCCATGTATTAGATCAAGAAACATACGTAGGTGGTCATGTAGAGGCATTGGAAAGTGGAGTATTTCGAGCAGATATTCCATGCCATTTTAAAATAGTACCAAACATGGTAAATGAATTAATGAACGGAGTTGAGAGTGCTCTTAAATATGCGATCCAAGAAGAAGAAAAAGTACCAATGGATATGGTAACCAATTTTGATGATGTTGTAACAGAGATAAAAAATAAGTTACAATCTCTGAAGGATCATCCATTGAGACTTGAAAATCCTGTGATATATCACTTGGATGTTGGTGCAATGTATCCAAATATTATTTTAACTAATCGACTGCAGCCTTCTGCTATGGTTAATGAATTTGACTGTGCTGCGTGCGATTACAACAAACCTGGAGCTCTTTGCAAAAGAGAAATGAAATGGATGTGGAGGGGAGAATATTGTAAGTTACAAATTATAATAAATTAAAAAATAAGATATTCTAGAATAAATGATCATTATTAAAAAAATAATTCTTTTTTAATTTTTGTAAGTTCAAATATCAGCTAGCTTTTGTTTACTTATTTAATTTCATTTTTGTTATCTAGTGGCTGCTAACATAGGCGAATACCAAAGAATTCAACAGCAACTTGAGATAGAAAAATTCCCTCCAGTCTTTCCTGGAGGTCCTCAGAGAGCATTTCATCAGTTGACTAGAAAAGAACAGGCAGCTTTTCAAAAAAAAAGACTTACAGAGTACTCTAAGAAAGTATACAAAAAGCCCAAAATCACAAGTATGGAAGAGAGAACTCAAATTGTCTGTCAAAAAGAAAATTCTTTCTATGTAGATACTGTACGATCATTCAGAGACAGACGATATGAATATAAGGCACTGACTAAAGTTGCTAAACAGCAAGTAGCAGCAGCTACAGCACAGGGTGATGCGGCCGATATTAAATCTGCTAAAAATAGAGAGGTTCTATATGACTCTTTACAGTTGGCCCATAAATGTATTCTCAATTCCTTCTATGGCTATGTCATGAGAAAAGGGTACATATATATATATAAGTGATTGTACTTTTTTACATTTACTTTCTTTCTCTTTGATTACTTTATATTTAACAGATCACGATGGCATAGCATGGAAATGGGTGGTATTGTATGCTATACAGGAGCTAATATTATCATGAAAGCCAGAGAAATCATAGAACAAGTTGGTCGACCATTAGAATTAGATACAGATGGTATTTGGTGTGTTTTACCTGCATCATTCCCGGATAATGTGATTGTTCATACTTCTCACCCAAAAAAATCGAAACTTACTGTTTCTTATCCTAATGCTATTCTCAACTATATGGTGAAAGTACGTTAAAAAATAATCATTATTTTATAATATTTTTAAGTTTTCATACATATATATATATATATATATATAAAATTTTCAATAAATAGGAACAATTTACAAATCATGTATACCACGAGCTTGTGGATTCTGAAAATATGAAATATGAAATAAGACACGAGAATTCAATTTTCTTTGAAGTCGATGGACCGTATTTAGCTATGGTATTGCCAGCAGCAAAGGAAGAAGGAAAGAAGTTAAAAAAACGATACGCAGTATTTAATTTTGATGGTAGTTTGGCAGAGTTAAAAGGTTTTGAGGTCAAAAGAAGAGGTGAATTAGAATTAATTAAAAACTTTCAATCTTCCGTTTTTGAAGCATTTTTGCACGGTAAAACACTGGAAGAATGTTACGCATCCGTTGCTAAAGTGGCCAACCATTGGCTTGATATTCTTTATACCAAGGTAAAAATTACTTTACTAGCAATCACACATACGCACATATACATATATTTCATAACATTATGTGTTATCTAATTTCAAAAATATATATTATTTTAGTGTGCAAATATACCTGATATGGAATTATATGAACTTATAACTGAAAATAAATCTATGTCACGTAAATTAGAAGAATATGGTCAACAAAAGTCTATATCAATTACAACTGCCAAAAGATTGGCTGAATTTTTAGGAGATGAAATGCTCAAGGATGCAGGTTTAGCATGTAAATCTGTTATAGCTATAAAACCAGTTGGTGCACCTGTCACAGAACGGTCTCACAATTATTATTATTTTTTTGATTTTATTTTTACATTTGAATACATTTAAAAAAAAAAATCAAATATAATTAGAGATTCATATTTGTATTAAATCTATTATATCATTTGATTATATTTAAATATTATAGGGCTGTGCCTTTGGCTATATTTCAAGCAGATCCAACCGTGAGGAAACATTATTTACGAAAATGGTTGAAAGATTCGAATATGCAGGATGATGATATACGCCAAATATTGGATTGGGGTTATTACATTGAAAGGCTTGGAAGTACTATACAGAAAATTATTACTATACCAGCAGCCATGCAAGGGGTATGTGGATATAAGAAAAATATTAAAAAACAATAAAGAAATGAAACTTTTTAAGTAACTTGTCTCTTTTAGGTTGCAAATCCAGTTCCAAGGCTCAAACATCCAGACTGGTTGCATAAAAAAGTAATGGAGAAGAATGCAACTCACAAGCAAAAACAGATTACTGATTTTTTTAATAAAGCAAATACATCTAGCGAAGATAACAACGATAGCAATGCGAGCATTACGGAACTTTGCGACATAGAAGATATAGCAGGTAGAAAAGATAGTTTTAAGGTACCTATCGTAAATGTTACAAAGAGGAAAAGAAGAAACAGCGAAGAGGAAGAGGACAACATTAAAAATAAAAGTTGGAAAGAAATATTAGGCTCGCCACCTCCTAGGGGAACTACGAAAGTATATTCATATAATTAAATTAATTATTACCGAGTCTTACCTCCTATTAAAATCTATTTATTTATTTGTAACTATTTGTTTATATTTAACAGGAGGAACGCTTGAAGTGGCTGGAGTTTCACAAAAAGAAATGGCAATTTCAAGCTAAACAAAGAGGACAACATGCTAAGAAAAAAAGTAAAATGACAGACGACAATGAATCTGGTTTTGGCATAATAAGAAATCCTCAATCTTCAACATTATCGGGCTTCTTACGACGTGCACAGAAAAAATTACTTCAGACGCCATGGCAAATTGTTGAAGTATACAAAATTTCTCTTTTTCATAATCCTACTATGCGTATTACAGAATTTAATTTTACTTGTGATCAATTTTAACAGCTGACACCAACGAATGAACCTGGCATGTTTCGATTGTGGATAATGGTAGACAATGATTTGCAAAGAGTACGTCTTGTCGTACCCCGTATTTTTTATGTAAATAGTCGTGAAGTAAGACCTGATCCTGGTCCAAATCAATTATGGAAAAAGTGTTCCAGAATCTTACCACGATCTCGCAGGGTCTATAATCTTTATCAATATTCAGTACCAGAAGCACTGTACCAACAACATAATCAGTAAGATACGATACACATGTAATCACGTTAATGTACAATACAATTGATTATTATAATTGTATATTTTTATTAAAGGGGCTTAATATCGGATTTAACCAAGCCATATATCGAAGGAATTTATGAGACTCAAATGTCATTAGAATTTAGGGCTATACTTCAATTAGGATGCGTGTGTATTGTCGATCCAAAGGCGATAAGAAAGATACCAGATGGATCCGATACATTTTTATTAGAACAATTACAGTTCAAAAGTATTGCTGTACAACCATATCTCCAACAGGTAATAGAGTTATATAAAAATTTTGAATCGCATACGTAAAAGTGTTATTTCAAGTATTTCAAATTAATGCATTTTCATTTAATATATTATAAAGAAGTTTCTTTAATTCAGTGGGAATCGATTAATCATATATTTTTGTATCATCATTGGAGCGCGAATCATAAAAGATCCTTATGGGGACTATTTCTAAGCGCAAGTAAACGAGCACACATATTTATTTTGGATTCGATTTCATCTAATCAAATGCCAAACCTAAATGCACTATATACACAAGAGAAGAACATAACGTAAGCTTTTACAATCTATGATGGAGTATGAGGAAATAATATTTTTGTATTGTTATTATTATAATAACGTTAAATATGTTTACAGCGTAGAGAAAATTGGAGAGGACAAAGTGAAAACATTACCTGATACAATGAAATTTGTAGTCAAAGTAGAAACAAATTTTCAACAAATGTGCAGAGTATTACAAGCGGCGTTACAGGCATATAAAAATGAGAAACATGGTAATACAGTTTTAATCTTGCAAACAGCAATGGGTAAGTAGTTTATCGTTTCATACAATTACTTATTTCTTACATAAACGTATTATTCATTAATAAATATTATTTAATTGTTCACGACTCGCATGTTCGTACAGATAGAGCAACTTTAACTGCTGAAATGCCTTTACTCCATGAATTCCCATTAATTCATACGCATGTTCGCGATGTTGAAAACTTATATAATACAATGGAATGGCAAAAATTGGGTGCCAAAATGATGATACGACATTATTTAAAAATTCAACAAATATTAGAGTTAATGGTAGAACAATGCAGATTTTTTCATGTTCCCATTGGAAATATACCAGCTGATCCAACTCTTTTCGGAGCAGATTTATTTTACGCTAGACATTTACAGAAGAACAACTTCATACTGTGGTGTTCTCCAACCGAGAAACCTGACCTTGGTGGTAACGAACATGATGACAGCAGGTAATCTTCATTATATTTTTTCTGATTAATAATTAATAATATAAGTATTTTGAAAAACTGAAAATAATATTATAACAAAATTACAGATTACTGAGTGCCTTCGAAGAAAGTACAAGCTGCATTATAAACAATGCAGCTACATACTCAAGCGTATGTGTAGAATTAGATATAGAGAGCCTTGCAGTAAACACATTGTTGCAACATCATAATGTTCATATTATCGATGGTACTAATACATTTGTTGCATTTAGCAATATACAAAAGGCATCATTGCAGGTATCAATTATATATGGCACATTATTTGTTTAGTCAATTACATTTAAATGTGATTTGTTTTATTTTTTTTTTATTTTTTACAATTACTAGGAAATGGTAACAGGTGATACGCCAGTTGCTTCAATTCCAAGTTATGACGAAACTACATTATGTAGTCCTGCCTTTAAGATATTACAAATTATGGTAAATGCGTGGTTACGCGATGTAACGGTATATAAAAATGTCTTCGCAGATTATCAAATAATACATTTTTATAGGTAATTCGTAATACTATTGGAATCATTTCAGAGTTTCTTAATATATGTATATGTATATATATATATATATATTTTTTTTTTTTTTTCTTTAATATTTCAGATGGTTGCGCTCACCTAATGCATTGTTATACGATCCTGCCTTACATCGTATATTATGCAATTATATGAAGAAATTATTTATACAATTGATAGCGGCATTTAAAAATCTTGGTTGTATCATTGTATTTGCAAATTTTAATAAGATCATTGTATGTACAAAAAAGAGAACATTATCCGATGCTTTAGGGTACGTAGAATTTGTCGTTAGTACTATACGTGACAAGGAACTTTTTCATAGCATTGAGATGACTTCTGAGCAATGTTGGGAGTACTTAATTTGGTTAGACTTGGTAAGTTATTTTGTATATCATATAATAAATAAATAAATAAAAATGAGATATCATACGTTTCAACAATAAAAAAAAAAATAATAAAAGTCATTGTTACATCTTTATCTATAAACAGTATAATTATGCTGGCATAAGGGGGAAGATACAAAAAATTACTGATGAAAATGCTACACAGGCTGATGATAATAGTGGCACAAAAGATAATACTCCCAGTTGTTCTACTGCCGATAATGATAATGATGATGATGACACAGTAAGTTTCAATTAACAAATTTCACAGAAATTAATGACATGTAAAGTTGTAATATAAATTTATAACATTTAAATAAATCTTTCAGCCTGAAATTGTAATGAACTGGAACTTGGCATCTTATTTACCTAAAGAAGTAGCATGTCAAAGTACTTTTAATGCTATCATTGCAGGGTACATAAGTGCTACTTATCAACATATATGTACAAACGAAGAAACATCTGATAATATTTTACATAGAAAAAGAACTGAGTATAGTCAAGATTTTGTTGCACCGCTCGGACTAGGTGCATTAGAAAGTACAGCACATTTTGCTAAAAAACTTATTTCAGGAGAAATGTCACAAAAACTCTTTCAGTCAGTGTCCTTATGTAGAGATATCAAAATCGAGATTTTTTTTTGGTTTTTGTATATATTATTAATGTTTATAATATTACTTTTTATAGAATAATACAGAAAATACATAAAAAAATGCCAGAAAAAGTATTAACATCAGAAGAACATCCTGATTTAAATTTAGATGGTAAAGATAATAAAACAATTAATCCGGCGCTTGAATTAATAAAAGCTATATGCAAGGTATTATTTTTTATCTAATGTTTATATTAGTATGCATAATCACATATATATATATTATCAAAGTTTAAACCAAACCTTCTAATTATAGGTTTTATTTTTGGACAAAGAACTTGAGAACGAAGTATATACTTTACAAACAAATTTGTTGAAATTAATAAGAGTAGGTAGTTTTGGTGATGATATCGAATGGAAAGACCCGTGCATATCTCTCATATTGCCCGAGATCATATGCAAAGGATGTAATCATACCAGGGACATAGATCTTTGTAAAGATACTTATGTACATGTAGAAAATAATAAGTATGTATAATAATATTATTGCTCAATATTATGTTATAATGTTACGGTTTATTAAAACAAGAAATATTTGTATTGTCTTTAGGTGTATGTGGAAGTGTCCTCTGTGCGAAACAATTTATGATAATAAAGAGATAGAATTTTTATTAATAAATATATTAAATCGCAAGAGTATAGCATATGTACTCCAAGATTTGCAATGCAACAAATGTCTTGAAATTAAGAGAGGAAATATGGATGAACGTTGCACTTGTGGTGGTGATTTTAAAACATTGGTGCGTGCAGAGGAAATTGCACAGTATGCAAAAAAATGTAAGTCCGTGGCTATTAAATGTCAAATGAGTATTTTGGCGGAAATGGTCAATAGAACAGGACTCTTGCCATGTGAAGCATAATATTTTATTGTTGGTTTATTTTTGTATGTTTATGATACTATAATAATAAGAATAATGGAAATACAATCTCTCTCAGATTATTTATTTATTATATATATATATATATTTTTTTACAATGAACATTTTAATATGTTGAATGATCTTATACATACATTTTCTACCTGAAGATTACATTGGTATATCTAATTTTTTGATACTCCTGACTCTATTGGTGGATCTAAGAAATACAAATTAATAAATTAAATAGTACATTGGCCGTTTGAATATATAATATTTTCAAATTTTAATAGAAGATCGGTCATGTTACACAACATACCGGTAAAACTAAATGTTGGGAAAGTTGTCATATTTGTGCCAGGAGAGCAACCGAATTGTGTAGCAAGTTTTTCTAATTCAGCCTTTCTTTCTTTTTCAATTTCCGGAGTTGGGTCAACTAATTTTCCACCTCTGCGTTCAGAGATAATAAAAATATTATTGATTTTGTAACTTCGTTTCATAATTAATAAAGAATCGAGCAAAGTATGAGAAAATAAATGTAAAGAAAGATAATTGCCCTGTAACACTTACTGGCTCTTACTGGTATATTCTCGAATTTTATCTATAAAAAGTTTTTGTATGGGATCGGTAGCCTGTTGGAGAGCAGGTGCTAATATTCCTATATTGCGTTTGCATATTTTAGGAATATTTGGAGTAAGACGTAACCTCAACATGTTCATCTAGAATAAATAATGTTATTGTATATTCATTTATCAAATTTAAAAAATTTAATTAAAAATATAAGATATGGAATCTTTCTATCACAAAATTATTTGTTATTCCTTTTATATTTCATAAGAAACAAAAATCTCGTATGTCGAACTACGGACACATTTAATCTTACGTAATAAATATTACCATTATACAAACTTATTATGTACTTATACGAACGATATAATATAAATTCTATAAATTATTAAATAAACATATTAAAACGCCATACAACTTTTAATGTCATTTAAATAATAGAAAAATTTCTCACATTCTATTTAACGAATGAAAGAGAGGCGCAAATACACTTTACACAAACTGCAGCTAAGTCTAATTTACCCGAATCGTCGCTACATGATCTTGCCGCCACTTGTCATTGGTATAAAATTTACGCATGCGTATCAATGATCAAATAAATATAATTTTAAGTTATCGATGTATATTACCATATGAGTAAATAAAATGATCATTATTGATATAGCATCTATACTTTTCTTTATAATAATCTAATATTTATACAGATAAGAGTAATCGTTCGATATCATATTCGACATAACCTATGAAAGAAATTTCCTGACGCCAATAGCAAACGATCACAACGAGTACAACCAATAAAGTCAATTAATTTGATAAGATTAATTAATAACTAAATGAAAATTAATTCGATATATTAAAAGGTTCGTTTGATATGCTTTATTTTATTGAAAAAATTCACTGGAATTACCATTTTCAGCATTGCCACCACTAAGAAAACTCTAAACTGTTATTGATCTGACGAAGGATAAGAATTGTAGGTGGCTCCCCCATTTAGTGATGCTGTTCAACAACAATTCGTGGACTCCGTTATTAATTAAATGAATTCTTTTTACAGCTACGCTAAGTATATTAAAATTTCTTAAATGAGGAAGTTAGAGTCACAAGAACCGTGGGGTGCCGATCGTTTAGAAGCTCAATTGGAGGCTGCTCGCGATGGACTGAGAGGTCTCGATCGAAGTATTCGAAAAATTTTGGGCCGGGACCTACCTGACGGTGAAAACGGACCGATACAACCCCCTCCCAGGTTAAACATACCCCAATATTTATTTTGCTAAATTTGATACAATGACCTATATTAATTTGATACACTATCTCTCGTGAAATATGTTTCCTTTGCACGTAAGAGTATATTTGCAATATGCGTTTGGAAACATAACCTAAATGTTCCGATGATATTTAACGGTATTAGTATTTACTATATCTATATTTAGATATCAGCCAATAAATCGAATTAATAATTTAAAACATTATATAATAAAGTTGATTTTTCTTCGAGAAACTTGTGGAACATTAAATGTAACAATTAGTTGTATTATTAGCAGACTATCCCAAAAGCGACCACTGCAGGAAGATCGTCGACGAGTCGTATCAGATTTCGTAAATAATGAAATACCAGGTGCAAAGAGGCGTTGGCAAGCATCTAATGGAGAACCAAAAACGGTTTTTAGTCGTTTGAGTGCTCGCGTTCCTTCGACTGCCGATGACAGTGCGGACGAAGATGATACCGCTATTAAGGTAATATTCTTTTTCTATGACATTATATTTTTTTTTGTTTTATATAAAACAATAAAATCTTTGCGTTTGCTTATTCGCAGCCTGCTGTGTCTTCAAGAGTAATTGCTACACCCAGAGAAATTCCTTCTCGTCAAGAAGTAATCAGAAGAGAAAGAATAGACGAACGTAGTCGGCAAAGGAATAAGCGAATGTTTGGTGCACTTTTGGGTACTTTGCAAAAATTTAGATTAGAAGAGACCAAATTAAAAGCAAAGGTAAATAATGAACGTAAATTAAATTACGTCGATCTCTAAAATCCAGGCTTTTTCTTTTGATTATAATTGTAGGAGGATAAAAAAGCGGAGGTAGAAGCGCGGGTAGAAGAGGCAAGAAGAAGAGAAAAAGAAGAATTACGGCGAGAGAGACAACAATTATTTTTATCGCGTAAACGACAATTGGCGGAAGTACGAGCGTTAGAAGCAAAGTTAGCGCGGAGTCGACAATTTCAAGACTGGCGTGCTGCGCAATTACCACTTGCTTCGTTTATAAAGACACGTACCCAACCTTCTATATACTACATACCAAAACGAAAAAATCCTCAAACTGAAAGTTTGCTTGCTCAATCTGCAAAAGAACTTCATGGTTCGTATTTATATCGCTTTTAATTGTAAACATTTTTTTTTTTGGTCTGTAAAGTTATTATTATTCAATAATTTTTTTTTTTTCTTTTCCCTTTTCTTTTCTTTTTCATTTATCACAGAGGAAATTGAAAGAAGAGAAAAGGCTTTGCTCGAAGAACTTGAATTGATAGAAACGCAAATAGGCCTTGGGAAACAGCAACAGAACTTTGACGGAAACACATCTTTGAATGCACCGGAAGAGGTGTCTCAAACTGTAGAAGAAGGGGAAGAAAATCGTGATCCAAATCCTGAGAATAATGTAGAAACAACAAAAACAGAGGATTTAGATGTTTCGATTAAGACGGAAAAGAATGAAGATGTTGTTGAGAATGCGGTTGAGAAAAATGATGAGAAACAAGTGGACCAAATCAAAAAGGACGAAAATAATGGCTAGCATTAAGTATTCATATTCAGTTTGTACATATAACGTACATTAGATGGTCCAGTCAAGAGAATGGAGCTTTTTTATTTAGTATTTTTCAATAAAGCACGTGATTTTGCCTCTGGAATCAAAAGACAAAGAAACAGAAATAACATAGATACGGAATTGATGTTCAAAGATACTTTTATGTGAAAAGATCACGGTTCTATTATCCTTGTGCAAATGAGAAAAAAAATCCACTTTTAGAACTTTCGCGTACATTGTAAAGGTAATTGACAACGCACCGCATATAATTTTCTTTTTTTTTTTTTTTTTTGAATATCCACTTAGAATCTAAATGTTTCAACTTCAAATCCTTTTCAAAATTATATAATTTACTATTTTCCAATAATTATGTATATATATATATATACACTTCATACATAGAATACATAAAAAAAAAGAAGCCACCTGTGATGGTTCATTCTCAACAATTAATAAATATAATTCGAAATGTTTTTCTTATACATACGTTAAGCTGTACAAGCTTTATCATTCTTCTTTAAAGTTAATTCGATTTTTTTTTATTTTTATTATTTTTTTAATTTGTTGACATTACATCGTCTTTACATGATGTATTCATAACGATGAGAATGTAACGCTACACGCTATCAGAATATAAGGTACAAGAAGAATGTGTGCAATATATTCTGGAATAGAAATAATTTTCTTTGCAATAAATCCAGCGATAGGCGTGGACCATCTAAGCGCGAATTAATCCGACAAATCACTCGGATAATATAAAAAAAAAAAAGTGATCACAGTCTCGGTCGGTGCTTAAACACTTTGGTAACCTATTTTCTTTATTTCTCTAACGCTCGTTATATTTGGAGAAACATAAAAAAGTGTAAAATATATATGAATTATATATATATATATCGAGCCAGAAATTACAGGAATAAAGGGCACCTCAGAGACTGTACACACTCTTTTTTTCTATCGTCAGTAAAATAAAAAAAAAAAAAAAATAATAAAGAAAAAGAGACCTCCTTCAGCATGATTGTATAACGTGATTTCTTGATACAGTAAAATTCTCCTCTTGTATATTCTCATATTGTTTTCTCTTCTCATTATACTTATACTTTATAAGATACACAAATTTATAATTATTAAACATTTCTAAAAATCTGTAAGGATAAGTAGGGACGCGAATAAAAAAATTTCATTAGATTTCACGATTTGAAACGGTTAGAATTTTTATACTCTGATGCGCATGCATATAAAAACGTACGTAAAAATTGATGTGCACGTTTGTATTGAAAATATAATCGACAAGAAAGTTTGAAGGATAGGAGGAAAAAGCAGAGAAGGAGAGATAAAAAAGGACGAAGAAGAAATTGGGAGAGAGAGTGAGAAAGAGAAATAACCTATTCCCGAAAATGCTCGAAGTAAGTTTCCTCGCGATAAATTCAACGCTTTCAACGAAAAAGACATAAAAAAAAAAAAAAACGAACAAAAAACACAAAAACCAACATATTCATATAAAATATTATACCAAGAAAATAGATTCGAGGAGAGCTTGGAAAATACGACAATTGGGCGATCAAAGGGAAACGTCAGGGAATATCGTCCGAAAAGTGCGTCGTGTTTTGATTGCTCGTGTTACGACGCTTTCTCAGTGAAAGAGAGGAAATAAAAGAGAAGAAGGGTTCGTTCGGTCCTTGGAGAGTGAAAGAAGTATAGAACAAGTGGAGAGAGAGAGAGAGAGCGAGCGAGCAAGTAAGGGGGGCGGAGGTAATGGTGGGGGTGAGGTGGTGGGAGTTAAACGTTTCACATTCATTTAGCAATTTACACAATTTAGAAGTCGATGGCATTAGAGAGGTCTCTACGGATACGTGGAAGGCGGCTCCAACCTCTATCCATCCTCATAATAACCGTGCTGGGGAAGGAGGGTGGGGATGGCACGAGAAAGAGGAAAAAGGGGGTGAAGAAGAAGAAGAAGAGAAAGAGGAGGAGAAGAAGGAGAAGAAAGAGGTGGTCCAGGAGGAGGAGGAGGAGGAGGAGGAGTAGGAGATGGAGGCGTTCCGCCATGCAAACTCGGAATACGGCTAATGTGTCTCCGCCAGGCAGCAGTTCTTCGGCATACGAGAAAAGGGAAAAGAAAAGGAAGTAGAGATTCAAAAGTCGACGTCGTCGTCGTCGACGTCGGGCGTCGGCGTCGGTCGTCGGCGTCGACGTTGGCGTCGGCATCGGCATCGTTGACGACGACGGAGGAAAGGAAGAAAGGGTGTATATGAGAGAGAGAAGGAGAGAGAGAGAGAGAGAGAGACAAGCAAGGGTGTGGGCGCGCAGAAGCGTGAAGCGTGCGCGACAAGAGAGAGAGACAAGCACTCTGAGGAAGAAACATGAGAGGAGCCGACACGAGGCCAGGGGTCGTCGAGCTATTTGTACCGCCGAATGTAAAACGGGGAAAGAGGCAGGCCCTGGCTTTGCCACCACCGCGCGAGAGAGAAGAAGCCTATGTCTTCGTCGTCTTTCGAAAAAGAGAGAGAGAGAGAGAGAGAGAGAGAGAGAGAGAGAGAGGAGTACTGGGACTTTCTTAATTATGTGCACCTCCTCTCTCTCTCTCTCTCTCTCTCTCTCTCTCTCTCCTTCTTTCTTACTTACTCTTATGACTCTTCGAGACTGGTATGCAAAATAGCGATATACAGGGTGTTTCGAATAGTCATTCAACATTAGGAGATTTATATGGTATTCGCTAATTTAATATATGTATATATATATTATATTTTTTTTAAACATGATTACTTGAGATAGGTTAAAGAATGGACTTCCTTGTATTAAATGAAAACAAATTTTCTTATTTCTCGAGTTTTCGAGAACTTTCATTCTAATTATAAATTAAAGGTTCGCTGAACGCTCGTCACCGCAAGAGAAGGAGACAGAGAGAGAGAGAGAGAGAGAAACTTTCTTAGTTTCGCCAATTTATATTAGCTGCATTTCCATCATGGCGCAGCTCTCCTAATCGAGCGAAACGCGTTCACGGTGGCGTCGTACCGTAGGAAGAAACATCGCGAGAAGAAGATATTGCCCCCTGTATTTTAAGTAAACCCATAGGGAAGACGAACGAGCGCGTAGAGGTATTTTATCGCGCCTACGCGATAAGCCAGCTATTAATTATTATCTTATTTTTCGAACATTTAAAAAACAAAAGAAAAAGAAACTTTATATGTAACTTATGTTATCGTCCTTTATTATTATTATTATTATTATTATTACTTTTCCAACCAATTCGGCTTCGATCCCACCTTCTTGCGTTCGGGCGATCGTACGTATCGTACGATTAACGAGGTTTAAAATTCGCGGGGTTATAGAGTCAAGATGGCTGCCGCGGATCGAATGAAAATTTCTTCTCATTCACATTTTGATAAGAAATAATGGGTACGAGAAAAGGGGGAAAGCCGACACCCGGTCGACGGTGAATTCCGAAGAACGGGCAGTAATGTTAATAACGAGTTTCCACTTCAATCCGTGCTCCTGTCGCGCTCCTTTTAAACTAGTATAATAGAATACCCGTGGGCGGGGTAGGAATGAACGTTCGAATTTCAAAGGGACGGCTTCCAAACGCCGTAACGACTGGCCTTCGTTATATTATGTGTGTCTAAATGTCCAAAAAAAGAAAAGAAACGTATAACGTATACATAGAAACGACTCCTACCAAGGACCTAACCCACCCCCTCGCTCCTCTCTCCTCTACAAGCGTTTTACACGGAAGCTTGCTTTTGCTTCTACGCTTTTACGTTCAAAATCTCTGTGAGATATTATGGATTCATTTTACAAAGGAGATTGGCCCGGCCAATTTAAACATTATTCTATTAATATGGTCTCTTCTCTCTCTCTCTCTCTCTCTCTCTCTCTCTCTCTCTTTCTCTCTTTCTCTCTATCTATCTATCTGTCTATCTTTGTCTGTCTGTCTCTCTCTGTTTCTCTTTTTGTTAACATTCAATGAGATAAAAAGAAATTATATATTAATTGTAGTTGTTAAAGATTTAATAACATTTCCTTTTTCATTCACAGAAAGGATACGTCATATTTACTTACCTGCTTAGAGAGATGAACCGTGATTGGCTGCACCGTTTGCGGCCTTCCAAGCTAAGACCGTCGGGAGTGGGTGTTCAACATAGTCGAAGAGGTGGGATTTCACGCTCGATCGCTTCTGATTGGACGAAGTAGGAGCGTCTGCTTTTATAATCTTAATACGAAGGGTTAACTCCTTTTCGTCGGCTCGTAGTGTTAAAGAATTATTGCGCGTTAAATTCTACGGATGCCGTATTTCTTCCTCGAAATATCCAAATTTCCTTTTTACGATTATATTGACATACATGCGCTCATAGGTATATAGATACATACATACATACATACATACATACATACATACATACATACATACATACATGCATGCATACATACAACATACGAAGAGGGTAAGACAATATCATATATATATATATATATATATATATATATATATATGTATATATATATGTATATATATATTCATATATATATTTAAATCGAACAAAAGAGACACGAAGCTCTTCGTAATAATTAAACATCGTATATATTTATTAAAATAACACGTTATATCGCGTACTGATTTTTGGTATTAATCGTCAACTCAAAAACATGTTGAATACTGGTAATACGTGTGTAATAAGTACGCACGACGTGATATGATTGGTCGTAGAAGATACGAAGTTAATACTTTCTCAAAGATCATTGTTTTAATATGTGGAGACGTTTTCAAATTGCACAAGAAGAAACGTGTAAAATTATTTGTAATTATGATATAAAGGCACGTTAGGTTCTCTTTGCTAAAAAAAAAAAAAAAAAAAAAGAAAAGAAAAATCAAAAAGAAAACCCAATTCATTTTGATTTCGAACGTATTAACTTTTTTTTTGGCATCGATATTAAGAAATTATTTATTATATTTAAATACGATTTCTTTTGCTTACCTTTTCAAATAATTATACATATAATTGTGATATGTATATAAATAGAATCTCGTATGTATGACAATCATCCGTTAATGTTTGTTAGAAACAAATATTAAAGATCTTGTATAACGAGAAATCGTACAACGTACCGGCCGTTGAATTTGATAGAAATTTTGGCACAACGGCTACCAATGATAAAAGTACAATAAAAATGGTATGACGTTATACGTTTTTTTCCTTTTTTTTTTTTTTTTTCAAATAATCCATGGAAAATAAAAAATAAAAGATTCTCCATTTGTAATGGCAAATAATCGACCGACACTTTCACCAGATCACGTATAATATTTTTTTTTTCTTTTTTTCAAAAATCTTCATTGTCGTTCGTAGCTACCATTTGGAATAATAATATTAATAATAATAATAATAATAATAATAATAATAATAATAATAATAATAATAATAATAATAATAATAATAATAATAAAAGAAAAAAGAAAATTAATCCGCGATAGGCGCGATTATCCGTAGTCTTCTTCGCATACCTACGTGTAAATATCGAGTGCACTTCACTGAAATATCACTTCGTTCGTGTACGCAAACACGTATATAATCTACTTAATAATCAATCGATTGATAATCCTCGATAGGAAGTTAGAACGCGAAACGCGTGAGAAAAGGGAAATTAAAGAATCAAATAAAGATATACCTAGATGATAGTCTTTGGTTATTTAGGATATCGGCGATTAGAAGAGTATCCCTATTTTCAAATTGGGTTTTTCTCGAGCTTGTTCGATCACGTGTCATCGAATCGAATCTACGAAAGGCACTGTTTTCTTTTTTTTTTTTTTTCCCCTTTACAAAGTCTTCATCAATTCACACAAGTCATTGTCAATTTGATCGAATAACGTTCGAACGAACGATCAACGATGAAACACATATCGAGAAAATGTCTATCGACCGTTAATTGCACGGACTGGCAGGTTGGCTACTCGATAGTTGCATCATTATTGGTTGGACCGAAAGAACCGGCGAGAGAACGGGCGAGCCGGCCGCGAGCGGTCTCACGCTGTCTGGATGATGATGATGATGGTGATGATGGTGATAGAGCGCGGAAGCATAATACTGCTGTTGTTGATGATGATGGTGATGATAATGATGATGATGATGATGGGCTTGATAAGGGAGACTTTGATAACCACTCGGTGTAGTTTCTCTATTATTATTACCTAGGCTATCGCAACTGGCGTTACTACTACCGTTATTGCTGTCGTCGTT